>PVLA01005099.1:0-156259 GCA_004027455.1 Hydrochoerus hydrochaeris | reverse complement strand
AAAAAAAAAAAAAAAAAAAAGAATGTCTAATTACCTACCATTTTCTCTTTCTTTTTTTTTAGCCACAATACTTTTAACATCTAGAACAGTGATAGGCACTTGGAAGTACTCAATAAACTTGTTAAATTAATACATGGTTTTATGGCTCAAGAGAAACTAAACTGGACACAGATTCAGGAACCATCAACATATATGTAGTAAATAAAGCCACTTGGGTGGAATAGATGAGGGTGCTTACAGCAAACATAAAAGAGCTATGAGCAAATTAAATAATTTAAGTATATTACAGAACTCTCCCACTCAAAGAACTCTAAAGATAAATCTTTAGTAATTATCCCTTAGTTTCATCATTTATCTTTTGTAGAAATTTAGATTTTTTTCACATATTTTACACATAACTTTCCAACGAGGTTCAATTCAAAATCAGACTGAAACAATCTTGACAGTTTGTCTGGCTACACTAATAAGCAACTTATAACACCAAGTTATTAATGGTATCTAAGTGCAATGCCAATACCTCTACATCTTCATCAAGTTGTAATTGCTTGGCGATGGCTTCATCATTTAATATGGAATCATCTGTATTTTGTGAAGGCTGTATTTCAAAGAAAATCAAGCAAGAGCAGCATAAACCTTAAGTTAAAAATAAGATTTCTTTCTTGACTATACCTAATTTAATATAAAAACAATGGGAGATAAGCATACCCATAATAGTCATAATCCCCACCAGCCAGAAAGTCAAATTTATGACTACTCCCTGACCACATCCAATTTCCTGAGCAAAGATCCTAAAGGCCAGATAGTTCTCACTTACTTCTGCTGATGTGCTCAAAAGAAGTACATCCCACACACAAAAACCTTGAGATGAATATCTTCATTTGAGAAGTAGCCCAGAGCACTGGCAAACCAGTGAGTAAGAACAATGGCAATAAAGAACTACACACACACACCATTTGGCAGGCTGAGCTAACTCAGGAGGCTACTTTCACTGTCATTTTTCTCTGCTTCCTAAATGGTCAGAAAACGACTGATCCACTAACAGTCAAAGGAAGGTCAAAAACATAGCACAGGTAAGCTCTGTCTGTATGGAAAGTTACTTATGCTCTCATCTGGGAACAAACTTATTGTCTAATTTTGGCTGAGGTCAATAGTAAAATGAGCTTACATTCTGAAAACTCAATTTAAATTCTAAGAATTACAACTTTTTTCTTATGGTTCAAATAATTTTTCCTGCTTTCAAGTTTAAAAAATTAAATATATCATATTCTAATTTCCTTCTCCTCTAGAGAAGAGCAATATATTTTATCCATAATCACTGGAAAATTGTTTTCATTACTAAAATATGTGGACATCCTAACTTCTCTTACTAATATCAACAAGTACTAATCTTGAACTTTTTTTATTTTGAGGCAGGGTCTTACTATGTAGTCCAAGCTGGGCTCAAACCTGGCATCCTTCTGCCTCAGCCTCCAGAGTGCTGAGATTACAGGCATGCAGCACCATGCCTAGCGATCTTCAACATTCTTGCTTGTGTATAGAACACTTACCTCTTTTCTTTTGCTTGCAACCATCTTCTGATCTGATCTTTGAACTTTTCCAGTTCCAAAATAATCTAGCACTGATGTGGGTGTGAGTTTTATTGGTGATAAAGGCTTATTCTTGTTCTTAGTGTTTTCTTCACTTTTCTTCATACTGGATGTTCCAAGGTAAGTATTTGTAGACCCTCCATTCTCTTTTGCTTTAGAGGCTGTCCTCTTACACATAAAGTCATCATCTTCATCTTAAATGGAAAATAACAAGTTTTTGGATCAACATCAACTCTACATAAAGCAACCAATTCTACCAGCTTTATAAAAAAAAAATGTATGAGTTTTGGGATATTAATTTTCTTTCTTCTTATCTCCTGAATTCAACAGTCAATTCTATATTTCCCAGTGCCAGGTCTGTAACATATAGTCTTTCCCAATTACCACCTAGAGTAAACAAGTATTTACTGAGCACCAATTCCTTATTAAGCACTGAGGGTATGGAACTTTAAGTCTACAAGAGGAAACATACACAAATAATCAAACATAATGTCAAGTGTATATGCAATGAAGAAGAGAAGGTAAAACATGGGGAGAGAATTCAAGAGAGCACTGGTAAGCAAGAGACAGCTCTGCTAACTCACATGAGGCCCTAAGGGAAGTAGAAGATAGAAAAGAGTTGGTGGGGCAGCCATACCCTTTAAGTAAGAATTACCAGAAGGTCACTGTGACTGCAGCCTAGGAAGGTCTACTTTGCAAGAAGTTGGGTGAAAGAGGCTGGAGTTAAGTCCTATAGGACTTTCTAGATTGCAGAAAGACTTTCAGGTTTTCTACAGAAACAGAACCCATTGGAGAAGTCCAAGCAGAGCAAAACCCCGAGTCCTGCCCTTGAGAGGACAGTGCAGAGGGTGAGAGCAGGGAACCCGCTGAAGAGGCTGCTGTAAGATGTTAGTGTCAAGCCAACCCCCACAATGCATGGGACTATGTCTCCAAACTCGGACTAATAAAAGTAATTTAAAAAAAAAACACTGCACTTCCAGATCAGATGCTAACAAGGGTGGGTTTTACAGAGGTGGTTAACAGGTTGTCAGAGTCTAGTTCACACCAAAGGTGGATTATCTACCATCATATAACCATTTATTTGTAACTATAGACTGTTACATTTTATCTTGTCTATGAGTCCATAAACATTTGATTTTATGTCTTTTACACATTCAAGGCAAGGCTTTCATAACTAGAAACCCTGAAAATGTATCTCAAAGGAGCCTCAGTAAATTTTTGCTTGATTCAGTGGTTCACAACTATGGTGGATTGATAACTGGTGGTCATCTTGTAACACCAGCTGAACTGAATCAGTGAGGTGCTTGCTGAGCATGGATAGTTCACCTGAGGATTGTTGCCAAGACAAAAAAGGAGAAATGGGGAGGAAGAGGAGGAGCTGTACATTCTCCTGGTTAATGTTGGTTCCTGTTGCTGTAGATTCTCCTGGAAGAGCTTGTCAAGTTTCTTTCCTGATACGAACTTGACTGTTCTCATCACTGGACGAACTCAGGACCTTGTCCCTGAGAATGGCTATGGTTCACTTTGGAGGAGCTCTGGTCCTCATGTTGAGCATTACTTCCTGGCTCCAGAGGGGAAAATGATGTGTTTCTCAAACTCCTGGAGAAGCTTATCACACTGGCTTCCTGATAATGAACTAGGCTTTCTCATCATCTGAAGAGCTCAGGAACTCGTTACTGAGGATGGCTGTGGTACTTTTCAGGGGAGCCCTAGTCCTTACTTTAAGCCTTGTTTCCTGGCTCCAGTGCAGATCTCTCAGCCTACTGGCACAGATCCTTCATCCTGCTGGCACAGACTTTCTAGATTCCACTGCTGACCTTTGGGCCTTCCCAGTGCAAATTCATGAAACAGTCTTGCATGAGATATTGTCATGGGCTCTAGGCCTCCAGTTGGACTCATGTTGGGGGGACAGCATTGTCATGGGCTCTAGGTCTTCAGCTGGACTCACATAGGACATTGCCGTGGGACCCAGGCCCTCAGCTGGATTCTTTGGGTCTTAGTGTGTGGACAGATTTCCTGCACTTCTTGTATTTAACTCTTGGGTGACTATTACAAAATAATATAAATTATGTGTCCTGTATGTAATTGTTTGCACTGCAATCCTTGACTGCAACAACAGAAAAGCCCTTCCATTTTGGTGCACTAACAAAAGAAACCCAACAAAAAAATGCACAAGACTCACCATGAATTTGAGAGCATCACGGGAAAGGAGGGTTCACTGCATGAATGTGAACTAAAACTCCCATCTGAAGGGGGCTTACTTCCTCTCAGGCCCCTCAGGCAACCATGACATTCACCAAAGGCCTTATGCCCAGGCACTTTGCTAACTCTGATGGCTGCTATCTACAATGGAAGTAACTGACGATGCATTAAAATAAAATCATAACTTTTAGGACCTCTTCCCTATAAATAATAAAGCACTTCCAAGTTGTTCAACATGGGTAACTAGAAAGATTAAGAGGATTTTTGTTTGCTTTATTTTGTTTTAGGTTTTGGTTTTATTTCATTTTAGGTTTCAGGATTTGATTTTAGATTTTAGAGACAGGGTCTCACTATGTAGCCCAGGCCAACCCTGAACCTGCAATGACTCTGCCTCAGTCTGCACAGTGCTGGTACTACAGGCATGCTACACCCATTAAGTTTTTAATAAAAGCCTTAGTGCCCAATACAGCCCCTAGCCATGTTCAGACATTCAATAAATAATAAGTAGTATTCACTAGTGAAAACAACACTGAACTGAAAGTCTAGAAAATGAAACTTTTTTTTTCTTTTGGTACTGGGGATCAAACTCATGACCTTGTGCTTGCCAGGCAGGCGCTTAAGCCTCTGAACTAAATCCCCAGCCTGAAAATGAAACTTGTAATTTGTTTGATTTACTGCTTTTATTTTAGTAATCTGAACTTCACTGTCTTCCCTTGTAAAAATGTAAGACCAGACAAACTAAGATTTTTCCTCTGTATAATTTTGAGATTCTATGAACAGCCATATAGATTTTTTTATTATAATCAATTTCATGAAAAGTGCTGTTTTTAATAATATAAACACAATTATGAACATATAAAGTAGCATGACTTTTTTTTTTTTCCCAGAGGGTCTTTTTGAAACAGGGTTTTGCTATGCAGTGCAGGCTGTCCTCTGTAGCCCAGGCTGGCCTCAAACTTGAAGCAATTTTCCTGCCTCTGCCTCCTGAGTACTGAGACAGGAAAGTGCCACCACATCCGGCCTACAATGACTTTTCTAGAGAAGAATTTGTAAAGACATATCTAAAACCTCAAAGAAGTTCATATCCTTCAAGCATAGTAATTCTCGGAGGTATCACAGATAGTGTATGGGCAAATGTTTACATACAAATATATTCATCGTATCATGAGACAACAAAATGACAGACAACTGAAATGCTCAAAACTGGGGAAAGCCTCAGAAAAGCTGTGATCTAACCTCTGAATAAATTTCTGAAGATATTAAAAGTTAAGCGCAAATTTCAAGGCTCAAAAAACTGTTGAAAACAATTAACAACTATTGCTGTGAACAACCTCATGTAAAATAAATACTTTACAATCCCACACACCATGTAGATATGAAATTCCTCTTCTTCAATATTTGCTCATTTCCTACCACCCCTAAGTTTGTTTCTGCCTTGTCAAAAGTGAAAACCAAGCTATGTTCTCTTCTCCCTGGAAACTTATAATAAAATAATAAAAAACAGATCTAAGTCAAATTTCTGAGAACTAGTTGAAAATCATGAGCAAGTGAACACTTAAAATTCCCCTCCAGGATATCTGTCTCCTTATAAAAAACACCATTTATTTTTATTTATAGACAACATAATCTCAAATGTGGTAACAACAACCAAGTAAACTAGCATTATCCAACACACTGCAGAGGAATTGCCTGGGAGACAAGATTGTTTTGCTCCTCTTAGTGACATGCATTCATTTATTTAGAAGGCTAACAAATGAAAGAAAGGAAATAATGTGCAGCTCCATGTAGAAATCTATTCACAAGCCAAGAAGGAAAAAAACCTAATTCTGGACTTCATATTGCTCAGAGGTTGGCCTTTCCAAACGGATCTCTAAATACCCTAATTCTATGATTTTCCTTCCTTTGGCCTGGAACACAATAAAATCAAATTAATGTGGAGATCTCATTACAGAGATTAAAAATAAATTAGCAACAAGTCAAAAACCAAAAAGGGAACCTATGTTTAGAGCTTTTTCCTATGAGGTTCCTTTTCAGACTTCCCTGAATCAACCAGATCATGTTCTTAAAAGTAGAAAAGCCTCAGTAAGTACTCATTGATCAAGTGGGTAGAAGTGAAAATACACATACCATCCTTGCCCACCGTTGTGGTGAATCAGGCATTCCTGGCATATCACCCTAATAAAACATCTAAGACTGCTGTTTATTCAAGAAACAAGAGACCTCATGATTTATTACCAATGAATTTTCTGAAGATCAAATGGAGTTAGTTATACTTCTAAAATAAAATTATTTTATAATTCGTGGGGGCTACTGAGGTAGCTGGGTAAGGATAAATAAGAGAAAAAAATGTATCAGTTTAAAATAAGACATTATCTACACACAGGGGGCTAAGTCCACTAGACCTCACTGAAAAAGAAAAATCAGGGAAATGGTTTTGACAACTGGCCAAAGTATACTACCCAGAAATCCTCAGAGTTCTAAGGTGTGACATGGACAATAGAAGGAAACCTGGCTGACCAGCCTCACGCAGCGAGCAAGTGATCCCACACGGCAGTTTCCATAGTCCCTCACCAGCCCCTTCCCTCGAGGAGGAGGAGGTGTGCAATGCTAGTTTCACATTAAAGCTGAGTACAAATCCCTTGGATACCACTTTGCTAGTACCTAAAGACAATCCTACTTTCTTGCCTTCTAGGACAGTCCTGTGTCTCCTAGCAAAGTACATGTCATGAGTTGGGTTTTTGATGGGGGAGGGAGGTTGGTTTGTTTGAAAAAGGTTTCACTATGTAGTTCAGGCTGGCCATGAACTCATGTAGTTGACTGACCTCAAACTCATGACGATACTCCTGCCTCAGCCTCCTGAGTGCTGGGATCACAGTAGTGTGCCACCACACCCAGCCAGCTTGTTCATTTTGAAAGATGGTTCAGAACCTCAAGAATCATTCTAGAGACCCTCGTGCTTCGCTATTCACAGTACCCACTTTCAATTCTCTTCCCTCTCCACTGGCCACTTAATTTTCTTTGGGTCTCACAATATGTACCAATAAAAGACAGAAGAACAAATCAGCCAAAAAGATTTTGTTAAAAGCATCTACCTCTTATGAATATGTAAATCTGCACATAAAACTGCTAAAGCACTACCAGTAGTCTTTGAGAAAAATGGAAGAAACCCTTTAAGATTAAAGAAATGCAATCCTAATTGTCAAAAAGAGAAAAGGCAGATTCCCAGTTACAGAACTGTAGAAGTGGAAAGGTTTAGTGACAATGCTGCAAAACAATGTCACAAGCAGGTCAAAGGGAGGCACAGGATGTTAAACAGAAGCAGAGAGATTCACTGAGAATACATGAAGGCCTAAGCCCTTGCCAAGATACTAGACTAATACATGGATGGGTCCTCAAAACACAGGCTATCTGAACTGAAACAGAATATCCACACATGGTAAGCTGAGCGATTCTTCATGGTGGTGAACTCTCCATGTGTTGTGGATGTGTAGAAGAATCCCCAGCCTCTACCAGAGCATCCTCCTACTGTAACTATCAAAAAGGTCATGGTGGGGGACCAAGTTGTATTATGTAGAGGCACAAGTTCTCTATGATGAATGTGATCATTATGTATATCTAAAATATACCAAAAAAAATCTGATTGAAAAAGAATTATCAGGCCTGGGGATTTAGCCTTGCAAGTGAGCAGCCTTGAGTTCGATCCCCAGTACCGATTTAAAAAAAAAAAAAAAGAAGAAGAATCAAAAAGGTCTCTAGACATTAGCAAAGACCCCTGGCAGATAAATGCCACCCTTGGTTAAGAAGCACTAATTTATAGCAATACAGAGAAACACAAGATAATAATGATTACTAAGATTCATAACTAACTAAACTGTTCATTAGACTTTATTTGTCCCTTTGTGCTAAACAATTTTGACAAATAAAGTCTGTCAAACATCTAGAAGGCTAGAGATGTAGCTCAGTGGAAGAACACTAGTCTAGCAAGAATAAGGTAGGAATCTTTTGAAAGAAGCAGAGTAGGATGGTAAGGAAGAGCACAGAATTTGGGAGGAAAAGAGGAAAGGAGGAAAGGCAGATAAATACATTAAATTATGAAAATGCAAACTGCAAAAATTTCACAGGAGGGGCTGGGAGTTTAGCTCAGCAGTACAAGCACCTGCCTAGCAAACATGATTCATGAGTTCCATCCCTGGTACCAAAAAGAAAAAAAATTTCACAGGAAGATGCTACTCACATAAATGTCACTATATATTCAAGTGCACTTAATACAGCTACATAAGGTACAGGGCTGAGTGAGGAAACATTTAGATGATTTCAAGATAATGTTAACCTAAATACTTCATCCTCAAAAGTTCTCAATTTGGTTTCTTTTATAATCTTAGTGTACAGATTTATAAAATTTTTAACAAGTATAAATAAATACAATATACAGTTTTTGGGTTTCTCTCACTCAAAGAAATTTTCTCCTTTGATCATTCTAGGTTTTCCTGGAAACATGTACAAGAGCTGTCCATCACACACAGAATCTTCTATTTATCTCATACACAGGGAGGAATATGGCTCAGCAGCACAAACATTTGTCTGGCAAATGTAAGGTCCTCTGAGCTTGATTTCTGGTACAAAGAAAAAAAAAATAATGAAAAAAAAAAAAACAGTATCTTATACACAAAACTGTTTGTCTCCAAAAATTACCAAAGAAAATAGTATATAGACCTCAGTAATACTTTCTGCTATTCTCCCAAGTTGCTAGTCACTGATAATAGATGGTAACTGGGAAAACACAACATCCTTCCTTAGCCACCCCCAACACCATTTAGACACTCACCAAATAATTGTAACGTCAAGAGTTAATATGAGCTGAATTTAAATTACAGGTCATAAAAAATTTTCAAGATGGGAAAAATCTCAATCAAACAACAGCCCCTGATGAAAGTGCATAATAAAAGGTCATCTTTGCCAAACAAAACTCAAGGCCTCTCACTTCATTAAACAGTAAAAGTAAATATATCTACCTAGTACAAGAAATATATCTACCTAGTACAGTAAATATATCTACCTAGTACAAGAAGTATTTGAGTTCTGATCAACCTAGAAGAATATTTTACTAGAAGCAATGGTTAGCTATGAAAGTATTTATAAGTAATTTTTCCTTTTCTTATAATTTGTAAATTAATGCAGTTAAATTAGTTTTTAAAATCAATAAATCTAGAAAACAAACAAGGTTATAATAAAAAATATTTGTCACAAAGCTAAGTAGTGAGCCTGTCTATATAGTATAGCCTTATCAGATATTACAAATATATTCCCAATTCATAAGTTGCCATTTCATTTTGTCGATTATTTTCTGTTCTATGCAAAGTTTGTATTTTACATGTACAACACTCACAATTGAGAATAATCATTTCCAATATCCCACAGCCACATGTAACTAGTAGTTGCCATATGGAACAGTACACACCAATAACAAGTGGGTCAAATACTATTACTAAATTTCTGAAGAGCGGAAAAAGGGAGGGAGGGTACATAAAGACAATTAAGATGTGTTATGTACAAGTATCAATTCCCCATGATGAACATAATCATTATATACTGCAAACATGTACTAATAAAAATAAAAATTAAAGCGGCATGGTGGCACATGCCTGTAATCCCAACACTCAGGAGGCTGAGACAGGAGGATTGTTGCAAATTAGAGACCAGCTTGGGCTACAAAGTGAGTCAAGGCCAGCCCGAACTGCATAGAGACCTGTCTCAAGAAAAGAAAAGAAAAGAAAAGAAAAGAAAAGAAAAGAAAATATAAATAGGGAAATCTCAAGCCAGGCATGGCTTATCTCAAAAGACAAAAGACTAAATAAATAAATAAGTATTTCTAAACATAGTAACATAAAGCCCTAAGGACCTAAACAAAAACAAAATGTCTTTAATGGCAGACATACACTGATGACAGGATTAAACTGTAAGAATATCAATTAACACTAATAAAGCATTTATTATATGCCAGACCCTGTTTTAAATAGTTTTCAAGCATTATTTTATTTATCACAACAATCGCTGATGTAAACACTAGCAATATCCCCATTATATATATGAGAAAACTAAGCCAGAAAAGGTTAGCGAAGATTTAACTCCAAAATATAACACATTCTATACTGTAAAAAAAATGTCAATAAAAATCAAAGATTTTTTAAAAATCAAAACACAGAAGAGATATATATATATTTTAAAAGCTTTTGGAATTAGCAAGCTTTTTAAACTGAGTCCTTATATAACAAGTTTTTATAGCATGCCCCAATCTCCAAACTATACAATTTTGGATTAGAGTTTGTATTTCCACAATTATTTAATTTAGGCGCTGGGGATTTAGCTCAGTGGCATAAGTGCCTGCTCAGCAGGTGCCAGGTCATGAGTTCATTCCCCGATACAAAAAAATTTTTTTAATTTAATCTTATACTACTAATATAATATGAATGTTTATTAAAAATTGCAGCTTTAGCTTAAAGAAAAAAATTAATTGTTGCAATAGCAAAGACTTTCCAGTAGCGTACTGATTTCAAGAGTTATACTTTTCTTTTTTTGAAAGGCTCACTGTATTTATTTTATCATGCTAATTTCATTGTGGACTTTTTAATAGTCTCATTCTCTTTTATGGAAGGAAGCAGGGCTTAGCTTTTTCCCATTCATCTATCATTTCAAAGAATGAAAAAGTATGCTAAAACAGCCAAGAATAGAACTAGTTTCTTTCACATATTTCAATTCTAAGAGAAAAAAAAAAAAAGAGAGAGACAATGCTGTATAATACTGAAAGACATAGTAGTAGGTCCACTGTACTCTTGAGATTTTTAGCTAAAACAAGAACATAAGGCCTACCTTTACAACCCGTTCATACCATAGATGAGACAAACATTAAAAGTTCAGATAAAAAGCTAAATATACTTTCTGAAAATAACACCCAAAACATTCCTCTAAACTGGGTATGGTGGTACATGCCTGTAATCCCAGCACTTGGAAGGCTGAGGCAGCAGGACTGCTGTGAGTTCGAGGTCAGCTGGGTCTACATAGTTAATTCAAGGCCAGCCTGAACTACATAAGTGGGACCTTGTCTCGAAAAAAAAATAAACTGTTTTGTGTCAAAGTCTATTGAAATAAACTGTCCTGTGTCAAAGAAAATCTGTGATCAGAGCTCAATCTGCCTGACCCTTTTGTGTACTTAAAAATCACAGGATAATGATGGCCTTGATCTACAGTTGAAGGCCATGACTGTCTGCACACTTTGACATTTTCTTTGACATTTTTTGACATTTTCAGGATATCATTGGAAAGCTTGATCACACACCTGCAATTATATAATAAACCTATTAATATCCCTCCCACACATTCGAAACTTCCCAAAGGTGGCCAGATCTAAAACAGGGACGGGCCTCAGAAAGAGAAAGTTCATTTGTACAACATGCAGCATTACAGCACATCTTCTCTTCTAAAAATCTTCCAGGGACTGGGGATATAGCTCAGTGGCACATGTGCCTGCCTGCCAAGCATGAGGTTGTGAGTTCAACCCCCAGTACCAAAAAAAACCCCAGAATAATCTTAAAATCTTCCAAAAAAAATATATGTATAGTTTTTACATTTTTATCTTTGAATAATCTGAACAACTTCATCAATAAATATCTTACACAGCCTATGATGTTTATCTACGGGTTTTTTGTTTTCTGGGTTGTTCTTTTTTTTTTTTTTTTTTTTGGCTTTTCTATGTTTTCCTTTTGGCTGTCTACTAGTATATATGCCAGGTGTTAGGTAAGGCTCCTTTACATATATGTCATGCCCTATGATTCTGGTTACAGTCTCCTCTAGGAGTTAACAATGCCAGAATCAAAATGATCTCACCACTAAGATCATTTGAGTTTTTCCACACCCCATACAATGCAACTCCAAGATCTTCACATCTATGAAACAATATTTGCATTATGCAATCTTAAGTGCACAATTATGTATAAGTGTCTTTTGTTCTTTGAACACTTTTAAGAGGGATCAGATAAATTAAATACAAAGCAATTTTTTTAAAAAAAATTAAAGCTGGCAGTCAGGACACTGAGTCAGGAAGAAGAGTTTGAGGCCAGCCTGGGCTACACAGTGAGACCCTAGCTCAAAAAACATCATTATGTATTCAGCGTCAACAGAGAAACAGCTCAAGTCATATCTGTGCTCAGCGATAAAACACAAGTAAGAAAAATCCCCATGTACACTAAGATTATGATTCTATCATACAAGATTAAAAAACTTACATTAAAAATTTTAAAAGAAACAAATATTTTAGTTTTTAGATCCAAGATAAAGCTTCTACATATATGTCAATATTGAACAATTTTAAAAATTCCCTTGTAACTGACCTTTTTTTTTCATTCTTTTGCAGAACTGAGGGTTGTACCCAATACCTGGTACATGCTAGGTAAGCACTCTATCACTGAGCTACATTCCTAGCCCCTTTTAAAAATATTTTTATTTTAGCTCAGTAGCTCAAAGCACTTGCCTGGTAAACACAAGGTTGTGAGTTCTGATCCCCAGTACCAAAAAATAAAAATGAAAAATAAATAAAATTATTTTTATTTTGAGACAGTACCTCACTAAACTGGCGAAGCTGGACTCTAACTTGAAATCTCTCTGACTCCGCCTCCTGAATTGCTGAGATTGCAGGTATATATAACCACTCCTGGCTGTAGCTGGCCTTTAAACCCAAAGAAAATGCTAAAGATCATTATACCCTTCCCCTGATAATTCAAAAAAAGGCAACAGAAAGTCAATTCAAGCTGAAGGAAGTTTGTGTAGACACAAATGAAATGTCCAAGAATATAATACACATGGCATCTGTCCCAAAATCTAAACATAGTAACTTACCTGTCTCTGAAATGTAGATAACAGGATCCTGCCGTGAAATTTTACCAGGTTTAGACAGTGGCAACTTTTCTGATTGTTTTTTGGCATTTTTTACCTGTACAGTCTCCTCTGCCTCTGACTCTGTATGTGAAAGGAAAACAAACTTTAAAAAGAAGTATTATAACAGCATTTTTTTCCTATCCCCATCCACATACACTGGGTAATTGGGACTGAACCCAGGGCTTCTCACTGCTCACTGTGATTCATCCCCAGCCCTTTTTTTCACTCATTTTACTGACTTCCTTCAATTCTGAGACAGGATCTTGCTAAATTGCCCAGGCTGGGCCTAAACGTGCAATCTTCCTGCTTCAGTCTCCCAACTTCTGGGATTATAGGCAGGAGCCAATCACACCTAGATCAGTACTTTTGTGTTTGTTGTTTGTTTTTTCAGACAAGGTCTCGCTATGCAATTCAACTGGTCTTGAACTCACAGCATTGCTCCTGCCTCAGCTTCCTGAGTGCTAGGATCACAGGTGTGGGCCATCATGCCAGGCAGGCTCAGTGTGTTTTTAAGCAGTTATTTCAAACCAGTTATTTCAAACTCATGGTCCCTTTCAAGGCACATCTCTTGTGAACTTTACCCAGATATCTATTAGCTTCCTACTGCTGCTATAACAAATTACCAAAAACTCAACAGCTTAAAACACCAATTTATTATCTTAGCAGCTGTGGAGTTAAAGTCTGATAGGAGTCACACCATGTAAACACTGAGATGTTGCAGGGCTATGCTCCTTACTGAATGTCCCAACAAGAATCCATACCCCTGACTTTACCAGTTGCTACCTTAGCAGCTGCCAGCTCTACCTGGGGCACCAGCCCTTCCTCCTCTCAAGGCCAGTGGCATCAGGAGAGCCCTCATGCTGCCTCTCTCCTTCTCTGACCCTCCACACATCATCTCTGCAACAGCTCTTCCACCTTCCTACCTCCTGCAAACACTGGTCCACCTGAACAAGCCAGAATAAGCTCCCTGCTGCATTTGTTTTAATTTTTTTCCTTTGCTATTTCAAGTGCAGCTTTTATTTCCTCTTGTCCTGTAATTTATCATATGCACAGGTCCCAGGAACTGGTGGGTAGATCTCAGGGGGTGTGGAGGGAGGTGTTCATGACTGTGTAATTGCCCAGACTACCTAATATAAACCAGAACAAAGTGTAAACACCAACTGGCTAGAGACTAGTATAAAACAGTTATTTCACTGGGTGGGATAGCACACACACCTGTGATCCTAGCACTGGAAGTCAAGGCCAGCCTAGACTACATAGTGAGTTCAAAACCTGAGCTACATAGTGAGACCCTGTCTCAAAAAAAAAAAAGAAAAAAATATGTTTCATAAATTTACTCTTGGGACTGGGGATTTGGCTCAGCTACACTGTTATAGCAGCGTAGGCACCTACCTGCCTGGCAAGCTCGAGCTCATGAGTTCAATCCCCAGTATATAAATAAATAAATAAATAAACAAACAAACAAACATACTAACTAACTAATTCTCCTTCTTCCTCTCTACCATGCACTTCTAAGTCCTGTCTCAAACTGTCCTAAGTTATAATGAACAATTAAATGGCCAGTTTTCCAATGTCAGGCATGGTGGTACATGCCTGTAATCTCAGCACTTAGCAGGTTGGGGCAAAAGGATCACTGTGAGTTTGAGGGTCAGCCTGGGCTACACAGTGAGTTCAAGGTCAGTCTGAACTACATAGTGAGACCTTGTCTCAAAACAACCAAAAAAATAAATAATTTAAAAATAAAAATTGCCAGTTTTCAAAAAAACTAAAAACTTCATGAGGAAAGGGAGATGTACCTCTTTAAAATCTTTTAGTATAGAGCAGTAAAAGGCACAGAGTAAATGCTCATGTCCTCTTAGAATTGACTGTCAAATTGTTGCTGTCAAAACTTTAACAGTCTGGGCACGCTGAGAGCATGCCTGTAGTCCCAGCTACTCAAGAAGCTGAGGCAGGACTGCTTGAACCTAGGATGCAAGCCTGCAAAACATAGTGAGATTCTGTCTCAAAAAATAATAAAACAATATTTTTAAAAAGTAAAAAAAAAAAAAAAAAAAAAAAAGTTTGACAATCTGTAAGTTTCTTTAGGCTACATTTTTGAAGAATTCACACAGGATAAAAATAAAAAATTAGGCTAGCAGTGGTGGCCCATGCCTATAATCCTAGCACTTGGAAGGCTGAGGCAAAAGGATTGAGGCAAGCCTGAGCAATATAGTGAGGTTAAGGACAGGCTGAACCATATAGTGAGACCCTGTCTCAAAAAAACACCAAAAAATAAAGATTAAATTTTAAAAGTAAAAACTTAAGCAGGATCTAGTGGCTCACATCTGTACTCCCAGCTACTCAGGAGACTGAAGCAGAAAGATCACTTGAGTTCATGGCTTTAAGGCCACCCTGGGCAATACAGCAAAGCTGGGGCCAGGTATTTAGCTCAGTGGTATAAGCACCTACGTGGAAAGTGCAAGGTCATGAGTTCGATCCCCGGTACCAAAAAAAAAAAAAAAAAAGCAAAGCTAAGGTCTCTAAAACTAAATACAGTACCACAAATAAATAAATAAACTAAAAATAAAAATTAAAGAAAGAAAAATGTCACATAAGATGGATCTTCTCCACAAAAACAAAAAGTGAAACTTTCTAGACCAGCCTGTGCATCATCAAAGGTATGGGCAGGAACTAGATACAGCTCAGTGGCAGAGAACTGGCCTAGTGGTAGCCAAAGTCTGACCCCAAACATACACAACAGTGAAAAACAAACTATATTCAAACCATATGCAACATACTACATATTCTACTTCCCTCTAAACAAATCTTTCATATGTTAATACATTTAGGTTCTACGTATTCCAGTTAAATAAAATTGTTTCAGTTAAATAAAATTGTTTCAAACTTTACTTGAGCTGTTAATATCACAGAGCTGTGCATCTCAAAAATCAGTGTGGAAAACAATATCTAAGGTATATAAAAGGGTTTTAAAACTTGAAAGCTTCTCACAAGAAATGTTACCTGAGTCATAGATGATCCTCTTTTTCTTGTTCGGTTGCTTTTGTTTGGAGACATCCTCTTTATAAGAGCTATTTACCTATAAATATGATAGAAGAATTAGAATACAAAGTCAATACAACTGGTCCCTATTTTTTCCTCATTGGATCTGGGCTTAGTGGTTCTTCACTGGGGAAATTCTGCCTCCCAGGGCACATCCTTAATATCTAACAGATATTTTTATCACAAATGAGTGGGGAAGAATGTTACTGACATTACTGGCATGTAAACAGACCAGGGAAGCTACCAAACATCCTTTGAAGCACCAAAAAAAAAAAAAAAAAGCACCAAGATAGCCCTCACAAAAAAAGAGCTATCTAGCCCAAAATGTCAAATCTCTTAGTAAACTGAATAGTCTAGCCAATAATTACATCAGAATAAGGGGAAAAAGTATAGAAAAGTTATATTATTATTCATTTCCACACAAACCTGTGTATGACAAAGGCTAGAAGGATATCAGATATTACAAAGTACTATCTTAGTGAACCCTGGCTCCAAAACAAAAACAGAAAAGGTAAAAAGAGCTGGGGCTGTAGCTCAGTGCAAAGGTCCTCAATTCAATCCCCAGTGCCTTTAAAAAAACAAAGGGGGGTGGGGAGCTGGCACATACCTACAATCCCAGCACTCTGGGAGGCTAAAGCAGGTCAGTCTCAAGGTCACACCCAGCTTGGGCAATTTATCAAGACCTTGTCTCCAAATGAAATATAAAGGGCTGAGGCTAATAATAGCTCAATGTGATGGCCCTGGGTTCAATCCCCAGTACTGTTAAAACAACAACAAAAGCTAAACTCATAGCCTACCTTTAACCAATGCCTATTGGAAAATTAAATCAAAGCAAAAGGTATTTATATTCTGTAGCTAGCCAACACAATTCTACACTGGTTTCCCCAAAAAAGCCTCAAAATCACACACACACACACAAAAAAAAACTGATTGTAATCAACTAAAAGGGAAGAATATAAGAGTTTTATTTTCGTTATATTAAAGCTTTAGAAGCATAAGCTCAATCATCTTGCAATAAAATAAAACAAATGAACCATTATCATTTATATACACCAGAGGACAGTTACAGGCAATCAAAATAACTCAAAAATGAGACAAGACCATATTTCAAAAAGAAAACAGCCAGAAGGGACTCCTAGAGCCAGGGATTTAGCTCAGCAGCATAAGTGCATACCTTGCAAGTGTGCGGTTATAAGTTCGATCCCCAGTACCAAAAAAAAAGGGACTACTAAATTCTGCCTAAACACTTTGGACAAATCTCATGCTTTCTCCCACACTACATATGTGGACTAATGGAATAATTCCTAGTGCTTAGCTAAAATTACCCCGCAGAACATAACACTACGTTCCAACAACCCACCCCACACTTTTCTGTTTTCTAAAATTTGCACTTTAGCATAATAGTAGCCAGCTGTGCATCTCAGTAGCTGCACATGGGGAATACAGGAAACAATCCTCTGTTTACCCACTTGGTATGCTAAACAGTAACTTGTCTGCACGTGTACAAAAGTGTCACACTGGGATTTTACCCACATAATGGTCCAACACATTTTACAAATGTTTACCTGGGCATTACTGAGGGTAAAATACACCCACACTACTCTTCTGTAAACATGTGTTTTACTGTAAATGGAATGTGGCTGTGACTTCCAATAGATGCATCTGGAGAAAGCAAAAACTCATTTGTGCATTCACCCTCTTGGCAGACAAAAGTCAAGGTGTGTGCAGGAGACACAAATCAGCAACAGGTGAGTTTTACTTATGAGTGCTTACTGCTAAATTTCTCTGCATTTAAATATTGTTTTTAAGTAAGTTTTCTTTCGGTTTTTCAGGTAGAAGTAGCCCAATTTAGTGCACATTTGCCAGTTTTGGAGAAGGTCGAAAGTGAATCATCAGATCATTCATGCATGGATGATGAAGATGATAATGACTTTGATGTTAGTCATGTGAGGCATTTGTCCTGTGACAGTGAAAAGGAGCAAGAATCGACCAATATCAGCACAAGGAATGCAGACCTCCTTGATTTAGACCATAAAGAAAACAGCTATGTGTTTGGCTAGTAGAAATGGTACAAAATGGTTACAAACCAAATGGAATAATCCAATGTTAGAACTAGATCCAAAAATACAGTGAGGATTTGGCAGGAGTGAAACTTACTGGATGGAATGCTAGCACTACCATTCAATGTTGGAAATTGTAATGGACAAAATGTTACAAGATGTTGTGAAGTACATAGATGCTGAAATACAAGTAAAACATTCTGTATCCACCAATAGCCATACTCAAAAATGTATTTATTATGATACCTCACTAGAAGAACTGAAACTATTCATAGGTTCTGCTGTACTTAGCAGGGCTTTCTCATTGTAATCACAGGAAAGTAAAAGATTCATGGAAAAGCTAAGAGTGTGGGCTTGAGATTTGTAGAATAATAATGACATTGAGATTTTATTTCATTCAAACTGCCAGAGGTTTGATGACAAAACCATTCACTAAGAAAGAGAATTGATAATCTGGTTGCTATCTGCTCACAGTTAGAGAGATTTGCGGGTAACTGTCAAACAATTTACACACCAACTGAATACATGACTACTGATGAACATCTTGTAGCATTTCATGGTCACTGTAGTTTCAGCCAGTACATTCCAAAATACCTTCAAAATATGGCATGAAAATCTATGTCCTTATAGATGCAAAGACTTATGCTTTTTTTTTTTTTGTACTGAAAATCAAACTCAGGACCTCACACTTGCCAGGTAGGCAGTGTAGCACTGAACTAAATCCCCAGCCCCTATGCTTTCAATTTAGAAATTTATCCTGGAACTCAGCTACAGGTCCTTATTCATATAGTAATAAATCAAATGATGTTGTGAACAGATCTGTTACTCCCATCTCCCAAACAGAATGTGACATTTGACAACTGATTTACCAGTTTCCAATTGATGTTACATTTACTAATGGAGCACAAATTGATCAGCACAGGAAATACACACAAAAACAACACAGAAATTCCAAATGAAATGTTGCAATTTCAAAACAGAGAATCATATAGTATAATCTTTGGATTTCAAAAAGATTTACACTGGGCTCTTATATGGCAAAGAAACACTGCACCATGATGAAAATATAAATAGGAGCCGGGCGTAGTGACTCATGCCTATAATCCCAGCACTCGGAAGGCTGAGGCAGGAGGATCGTTTTTGAATTCAAAACCAGCCTGGGTTACAAAGTGAGCTCAAGGCCTGCCTGAGCTGCATAGAGACCCTGTCTCAAAAAAAAAAAGAAAGAAAAGAAAATATAGGGAAATCTCAAGCCGGGCATGGTGGCACAAGCCTGTAATCCTAGCACTTGAGAGGCTGAAGCAAAAGCATCACTGCAAGTTCCAGACCAACTAGGCTACAAAGTGAGTTCAATGTCAGCTCAAACTGCACAGCAAGATCCTGTCTCAAAAAATAATAATAATAAATAAAAAATAAAAGAAATCTCAAAATGAAAGCATGAGATGGTAACATTCTAAGACAAAAGGTAAGGCGCAGATGTTTATGAGTTATGCAGCAATTATGATGTCACTCAAAACACAAAGCATTGCCCAATGGTTGTGCTTTACTCAAAACTAAATATGTGTACCATAACTAGTTTGATAATTTACGAAGAAAATAACAAGCACAAAATATCACAGAGAAATTTTCCTAGAAGATTGGGACTAGAACTCATAAGAAATGATTTACAGCAGAGAAAAAAATGTCTCTGCCCAAGGAACTACACACAAAACTGTGGAGTACACTTTCAGCTCAGGTCAACAAGCAGGCACAGCATTACAAAGACCTATTACAAAAACAGGAAAATAAGGGCTGGGAATTTAGCTCAGTGGCTTAAGCGCCTGCCTGGCAAGCACAAGGTCATGAGTTCGATTCCTGGTACCAAAAAAAAAAAAAACAGGAAAATAAAAGAAAAATTTTTTTTAAAGATGTCAACTGTGTCCTACAAGAAAGGCAGGAAGGCGGGGGTGGGGGGGTGTGCTCACGCCTGTAATCCCGGCACTTGGGAAGCTGAGGCAGGAGGATTGTTGCGAGTTCAAGACCAACCCGGGCTACAAAGTGAGCTCAAGGCCAGCCTGAACTGTATAGCAAGACCCTGTCTCAAAAAGACAAAAACAAAAAAAGAAAGAAAGGCAGGAAGACTAGGGATACAGTTCTGTGGCATAGCGCTGTCTGACAAGCATGGGTCTTGAGTTTAATTCCTGGTACCAAAAAAAAAAAAAAAAAAAAGAATGGACAGGAAAACAAAACATATGTGTTATCAGTGGAAATGATACTTACATATGGAACATGCAGTTGTCATGTGTGAAGACTGCCTTGCATGTAACAACTGAAGCAAAGGTTATTTTTGTTGTAGAATTCTATTAGTATTTTCATTTTAATTCATACAGGAATTTATTTCTGATGTTATATTTTAGGTTTTGTAAGCAAGTACACAGCTGATTTGAAAATGTTGACATTTATTCTAACATGCAATACATATTAAGAATTCAATACTTTACTTTACTGACATTTTATGTTCCTGTTAACTACACATTATGTAATATGATACCAACCTCCTGACAAAACAGCAAGACCAGCAAGACATCACATATGTCCTACAAAAAAGGCCAGGAAAGCAAAACACATGTGCTGTCAGTATAAGCAATACATGTGTATGGAATGTGCTATTGTCATGTGTTGACTGTCTTTCATGTGACAACTGAAATAAAGATTTTTTGTGTGTGTGGAGTTCTACTGGTATTTTCATTGTAGTTCATATAGGAATTTCTTTTTGTTTTTTGGTACTAGGAATCAAACTCAGGACCTGTGCTTGCCAAGCAGGTGCTAGAAATTTGTTATTTTTTAGACTTTGTTCACCAAAATACAGTCGATGTTGAAAATTTTGATGATTTTTAAAATAAATATTCAATATTAATATTAAAAATTCAATATTTTTTGATAGTTTTCCTTTTAAATATTTGTTTAATAAAACTCATAAAATAAAAACTAATAATTCATCAGTAGAAATATTCTAAAGAATAAATGTGGGTATTATAATATGTCTTTATGACAAAATTGATCTTATGCCCCAGGGACTATAAAAACTGAACATAGATTTCAGCTGCCATTCATTACAGAAGAGGCAAGAACTTGGAGATTGAGTTCAGTCAAGTTAACAGCCTAGTAAACCAAAATAAAAAAATGTGACCTGTGGCAATTAATTCTGTGTCAACTTGACAGGACCACAAGATGTCTGAATACTCGGTAAAGTATTCAGATAGCTTCTGTAAGGGTGCTTCAGCATGAGCTTAGTATTTCAATCAATAGACTAAGTACAGCCGACAGCCCTCCCTGATGTATTTAAACCTCATTTAAGAAAGACAAACTTTTAGGTGGGTAGAATGTAATGGCCTAAGTGTTTGTTCCCAAAATTCACACACTGAAACCCTAACCCTCAGTGTGGCTGTATTTAGAGATGAAACCTCCAAGGTAGTAATTAAGGTTAAATGAGATCTTACCGGTGAGGCCCTGATCTGACAGGATGTGCACCCTTATCGGAACAGACACCAGCACATTCACTCTCTCCCTCTCCTTGACAACTTGCACTGAGGAAAGACTATGGAGGACACAGGGAAAAGGCAGCCATCTGTGCAAGCCAGAAAGACAGCCCTCACTTGAAACCAAATCAGCTAGAACTTTGACCATGGCTCCCACAACTGAAGCTAAACAAACTTCTGTTGTTTAAGACACCAGCTCCACAGTATTAACTTTGTTATGGCAGCTAGAACTAACACATGACCCACAGCCAAGAGCAAAGACATTTAATGGAGACCAATCACGACACAATCCAGACATCAGAATTAGCAGGCAGAAATTTTAAAGCAGCTACTATAACTATTCTAAAGCACATAAAGGAAGTAAAATATAGCCCTCCATAGTGATGCACACCTATAATCCTAACATGCTGGGAGTCTGAGGCATAACGATTATAAATCCAACACCAGTCTGGGCAATTTATCGACTTAGCAAGAATCGGTTCAAGTCTCCTACAATATTCTGTTCCCAAAACTGGAACCAATGAACATGATTCTCTCCAACTGGATAAATGAACTCGCTGTAGGGCTTGCTTCTAGGCCCTGGCAGATTCTCGTAACACCATTTACATACGTAGGGTTTCTTGACCTTAACAGATTCACTGCTGAATTCTAAAATAAGTTTAGAGAACACTTAATGCCACTACTTCTCAAAATTCCATATCCAACAAAAGTGTCCTTCAAACATGAAGGCAATGGCCAGGCATGGTGGTGCACACCTGTAATCCCAGCAATCACGAGGCTGAGGCAGGAGGATCACTGTGAGTTTGAGGCCAGCATAGGCTACAAAGTGTAGTTAAAGGCCAGCCTGAACTACATAGACCTTGTATCAAAAGAAAAGAAAAGAAAAGAAAAGAAAAGAAAAGAAAAGAAAAGAAAAGAAGCAAAATAAAGACATTTTCAGATAAATGAAAACACAGGCTCCATCATCAACAGAACTAGACTACAATAAATGCTAAAGAAAATCATTCCAGTTGAAAGAAAACAGTATTAGATAAAAACCCATCTTCATTGAGGAAGGAAGATCAGTGGATATGATAAGCATGCAAGTAAATTTATGAGGTTTCCCTCTTTAAAACGCACATGCCTATCAACAGCAAACTCACAGTGAACTGTGGAGGATGAACATGTGAAACATCTGAAAAGCAAAGCACAGAGGGTCGAGGGGTGATAAATGCACTTATAGAACCTTTAGGTCTGTACATGCTACATAAAGTGGAACAACATTCTTTCAAATGCCTGCTTTCCACAGTGACTGCTGAGGCCTGAGGAGGAAGAGCAGAGGGTAAGGAAGTAAAGCACCCCTCCACAACCTCCCTCACCACAAGTCTAAACAACTTTCACTTTCCTGAGCACTGGGGTTCTCAGCTCCGTCAGCAAACCTTAGTCTTAAAATGCAAAGTTCTAACAACTAAAAGGATTCTAGCTCTACATTAAGAAAACAACAAGGTATGAATGTAGTGCTCTACATTTATTAGAAATAATGCTATCTTCTTCTGCTACTGAGTTAAAATCTGCATTTACTTAAGGTTCCCAACATAGCAAATTTAGGAGCTAAGATAATTTAATACCTCAAACAAGGCAAAAGTGCTTCTGGGAAACTGACCTTAATTTCCTTTATTCCTTTCTTTGTTTTCAAAGTTTCTTCAGCAGATTTCGTTTTCTCATTCTTCTTTACTGATTCACTTACAAGCTTCTTTCCACTTGGTACAACTCCAAAGAACTTCCGAATGTCCTATGAGCAAAAAAGACTAATAAATATTATCTGCATAAAATTCTAGTTTCAACAACAAAGCAGCCCAGCTTTACCCACACACTGCATAATTTTTTCATATCAAGAACTCTATGTATGTAGCAGCAGCATTCTTTTTTTTTTTTGGTATTGGCAATTGGACTCATGACCTTGAGCTCACCAGGCAGGCACTTATGCCACTGAGCTAAATCCCTGTCCCAGCAGCATCATTTTTACGCATAAAAGCTATCTGAAAAAACTATCTGAGTTAAAAAATAATTTGCTTAGCAAAAAGCAGTTTTAATTCTCAGATATCAGATATAGCAAAAAAAAAAAAAGACAAAAATAAACAAGCCAGATTTCTCTTAATGACATCACTGCTATAAAGAGGCAAGTCGGCCTTTATTAACCACGCAAGCACACAGATCACCCAGCATCCCAAGCACAGTGGAGACAAGACACAGAACTGAAGAATGTGACCCATATCCATGGTGTTTATATTGAGGAACTCATTCTTAGTATCTAGGAATCTTGAAATTATTTTCCTTTACCCCAATTCTGAAAAAAAAATATATGGTGCTTATTACAATAAGGTCTTTGGTGTTTTGTTTGTAGTACAAGTGATTGAACCCAAGTAGCACTGTGCTATACAACTTCCATCCTTTTCTTACTTTATTGTTGAGATAGGGTCTCACCAAAATGCCCACACTAGCCTTAAATTTATAATCCTCCTGTCTTAGCCTCTGGAGTTCCTGGGATTACAGGTATGGACTTCCATCCCTGACATGCCTTTTTTTTTAAGAAGCAGTTTATATGGCCTACAACGATATTTACTTTAATTACAGTACTTTCTATGTCAAACCACAGAATTCAAATTAATCAGCTGTCTCCACTCAGGAGGCTGAGGCAGAAGAATCACTGAGATACCAGCCTAGGCTACAGAGCAAGACCCTGTCTCAAAAAAAAAAAAAAAAAAAAAAAAAAACACTTCAAATTAATCATACTGAAACTTTACAGTGTAATTTACAATTAAAATCACTCACTTTTATTATCTGTGATATACCATACATATATGCATATATATTTTATTTGGATAGATAGATAGAAGTGGGGGAGAGATTCTTCCCTACCTCTCTAGAATTTACTTTTGAAGAAACTATAGTATAAAAGAAAGGGAATAGACCTAAGAATCAGAAAGCCTTCATGTAAATCTGTGCTCTAGTGCTTTCTATCTTCATGATCTTGGGAAAGTTACTTTCTCTGTGTCCATTTTCTCATAAACAGAGTGAGATTAATTACAACTACTCTTTTTGAGGATTAATGATGCATTCATCTATCACAATTGTGGCTCAGCAAAAAACCTTCTCTTCATTTCTAAACTATTAGCATTTACATCACTTCTGAAACATCTGCATTTATAAACTGCTTATACCCAAGGGTACAAAGAACATAAAATGAGAACTTAGGAACTTAATTTCAAAAAACAGCATTCAAAAAACAGCTGAACCATTTTTCCTTTTCCTATCCTTAAGTGTATAATCCTGAATTCCCAATATTTTCCTTACAAACTATTTTTGAGAAATGACTACGAAAGTACTTAATGAAATAGAAAAAAGCAATTAAAGTTTTAGATCCTAGCAGTAATTGTGATACCCTTACACTATCAAAAATCCAAACAAGTGTGTTACATCCACAAACACAATCAGCTTTGTGGCTAAGCCAAAAAAGCAGACAAGGTAATAGAGTATGTTAATTTAGAAAGAGAGATAGATTCAAGACCTCCTTGGAGGCTGGGGTACATGCCACCCAAACAATGCCTTGGGTTTTATCCCTATAGGTTAGGTTTTTTTGTTTTGTTTTGTTCTGGTACTAGGGTTCAAACTCACAACCTAGCGCTTGCCAGACAGGCGCTTATGCTGCTGAGCCAAATCTCCAGCCTCTCCCCTTAGTTTAACCTTTTTTGTAAATATCCTACTATAAAAAAGTTTAAAATCTATTATTTAAATCTACAAAATATTGATTACAGAAAATATACCTCATCTACGAAACTGAAACATTTGTTGTCAGCTCCTGAAGACAGCCATCCTTGTTATTTACAAAGAATTGAGTTTGAGGTAGACAGCTATTTTATTGCTTCTAGAGGAAATAAGAGTTTAATATCAGCTTCACTTTTTTGAAATTACCCCATGATGCTTCCCTTAAATAGGGGCAATCATTTAAACACAAACAAAGAGAAGAAACAGGCAGAGAAAGAAAAGGTTTAACACAGAAATAGCAAAGCTCCAGTAAAGAAGTTAATAAAGCAAGCAGTGGTTTTCAATTTATTTTTGGACCCCAAAAACCTCAGAACTGCAAAGAGAAAGAAAACTAAACAGTTCAGAGAATAAAACAATTGGTAATATGCAGTGCTGGGTTGTGCCTGTACAAAAACCCACGCTGTTGGTCTTCAACACTGCCGCAGCCTCTTCTCCCTAACCCTCCCACCGCCTTGCCTCTTTCCCTGTCTCTTTATTCCACCCCACTCCCCCAGACACCTAAACTCTGATGGCAGCATAAGAGTTAAAGAAATTACAACACCCTGATCTACGGATCTAGCTTTAGAGAGAAATTTTCATCAGAATGAAAGCCATCAATCAGACTTATGTGTTTTTTAGAACAATGTCAGCAGCTGTCTTACATAAACATCTAAGAGGCAAAAGTCAGTCTTTCAAGATTTCATGAAATCCAGAACAAGTCTGGTAGCTAATCATACAACCAAATGATAAGTCTACAGCCAATGAGTAGAAAAAGGAACAACTTTTTAAATTGATTTTTTATAATCTTAGCAATGGGAAAGTTTTCTAAGCAGAACATCAAACTAGAAACCTAAAAGAGGCAGGCACGTGCCTGTAATTCCAGCATTATGGAAAACTGAGACAGGTGGATCACAAACTCAAGCCCAGCATGGGATGCTTAGTGACTTAGCAAGACCCTGTATCAAAATTTAAAAAATTTTTAAAAGACTGAAATGCAGTTCATGCAAAGCCCTGGGTTAAATCCCTAGTAGCACTAAAAAATAATAACAAATGAAATTTTTAAAAAGATATTTTGGCCAAGTATGGTGGTATATGCCTATAATCCCAGCACTCAGTAGGCTGAGGCAGAATCACTGTAACTCCGTGGCCAGCCTAGGCTACATATGCAAATTCAAGGCCAATCAGAACTACAGAGTGAGACCTTGCCTTAAAAAAAAAAAAAAAAAAGATTTTCAGGAGGAGAACCAAAGAAGATGCTTTCTTTTTTTTTTTTTTAAATGATTACCAACTGAACAAACAGGTCAATTCAAGCAAGGCAAAAGATTCAGGTAAAGTCATATAAAAATAAAAACAAACTGAGTGTGGTAGCACACACTTTTAATTACAGCACTCTGGGAGGCTGAGGCAGAAAAATTATGAGTTTAAGCCCAGCCTTGCAGACTTAGCAATTTACCAACTCATCAAGACCCTGTCTCAGAATAAAAAAAGGGCTAGGGATACAGCTCAGTGAGAAGGCTTTGGGTTCAATCTCCAGCACTGCAACAACAAAAAATTTAGCAAAAGCAGCTAATAATAATAAGTAAATTTTACACATTTTACTTACACTAACTAGACAGATTTATGTCTCTTGATAATCCTGTGAGGTAGACAATACAATTAGGATACATCCCCATTTCAGAGATAAACACATGGAACAATTAAATCAGTCAAATGCAAGCTTCCTGCTCTTTTGCCACCTTGGGACCCTTGGGACTGCTACTTCATTTCTGTCCCTCTGTTTCCTCAGGACCTCAACTGCTTCATAGGGTGCCAGTGAGAGCTAGAGGCAGCACAACAAAAACCTCCAGAAAGGAGACAGGACCTCCCTATTTCGTTCCTAGTTCCCAATCTGACCATGACTGTGTTCTCAGCACTCCTGTTAACACTGTGGGTATCTCTTCCGGGACTGCAACACAGTCATCCTGACATGCTTCCAGGCAGGCACAGTGCCAGGGACTCGGCCGCAAGGGGAGCCTCCTTTCGGAGAAAAACATCCTCAGAAAGTCACTGTGAGACTGATAAGCAGCACACCTAACGACAAACACAATACTGTGCTGGACCAGGGCCACCGGCGAGGCTAAGAGCAGACACCCCTCACGTGGACCTCCGAAGCAATCGCTCATCACTAGCAGGAGATACCAATACTCATAGAAATTTAAGTTTAAAGACATTTCTGTGAATTCCATACAGCAACAGAAGTTGCTTAAGAGTGCATCTACCACTTAAACAAAGGTCTCCAGATAGGTAGACTCAATATATTCAGAGAACAAACACATGAATGGTTATTCCTGAACCCACTGACCTTCACAGCTGAGCTCAGAAAGAGGGTCTTGATTATGTACAATGAAACTGACAGGCTGTTCTTAAAGATTGTGTCCTGGGGCAGGATCCATGGCACATGTCTGTAATCCATGAACTATGGGAAGGTGAGACAGGAGGATCATAAATTCAAACCCAGCCTAGGCAATTTAGCAAAATCCTGTCTCAAATTTTTTAAAAAGGGGTAGAGATATAACTCAGTATAAGGCCCTTGGTGCGAAAAAGCAAGGAAAGGAGAGGGGAAAGAAATGGGAAGAGAGGAGCAGAAAGGGCAGTGGCCTGTGTTGAGGCTGTAGCCTCCTCAAACCAACCCTCAGCCTCCAGCTCTCTCCTGCCCAAGGACACAGGCTCCCGAGGTTAGCAATCTCCAGCTCCCGAAGTTAGCAATCTCCAGTCCTCTAGAACAGGGAGTCTTCAGATGAGAGGAAGTGATGGGGGAGGGGCTGGTGCCACCTGCCACTCATAAAGCTAAATCAGAAGAAAACAGGGCAGAAAAATCAGTAAACAGAAACAAGTAGACAGCTGAGCCAACTAGTAAGGAGTCTGACAGTGAAGGGGTAACTGAACCCTGAAATGAGAAAAGGGAGATGTAAACACAGAGCTAACATGGGCATGTTGGTGCAAGCCTATAATCCCAGCACTTAGGAGTCTAAGGCAAGAAGGTTGATGTGAGTTCCAGACCAACCTGGGCTACAAAGTGAGCACAAGGCCAGCTTGAACTGCATAGTAAGATTCTGTCTCAAAAAGACAAAACAAAACAAAAAAAACCCCACAGAGCTAAGAGGGAAGATGATGGACCAGACAATTGGAAAGGGGCTGCACTGTACCTCAAAAGCCAGTTAACTATGGAAAGCCAGGGGCCCTGTCTCAGAAGCTGTCCTGCATCTCCCTCGACTGTTCCACACACTGCGAGTGCCAGTATCTTCATCACACTACAGAATCATGTGTTACCATCTGTGACCATGGCCAGGTAACAGATAAATCCTGATTCAGCTCAGCCTCAAAGTGTCAGAGCACAGCACACAGACTTCATAGGAGGCAGCAGCCCACAACTGTCCTTGCTTGCAAACTAAATTTCAAGGAGGATGATAGTGTGATGCCAAAACAATTTCAAGAGACAGTCCAGAAAACTGCTGAATACTGGAGAAAGTACAAGTGGAAACAGGAGTAGAAATTAAGGAAAAACAAAGACCAGAAAGAGTTAAGAAGGCTGGAGCAGCACATGGGAGCGCACTCGGTGGGGTGGGGGAGGGATGACAGAAGGTGCCTTTGCACAGGATCCTAGCAGAAAGCCTGGCAATTTTCCTGCAGGAATGCTGGGACAGGAGGGGGGTTGCCTGGAATGGCAGGAATGCCACGCTCCATGAAATGCCTAGCAATCCAGTGATTCTTACAGTTATGCAGGATCTCTAGCTCCAGTGGCCTTGCAGGCCTCAGAACCTGGCAAACAACAAAATTTTCATCCTACCCAAAAGTTAGAACTCTCATCAGCTTTACTGTTTTTGGAGGTAAAACATAATAATGCCCCTCCCCCAGGCCTGTTTTTTTTTGTTTGTTTGTTTCTTGAGACAGGGTCTCACAATGTAATCCAGGCTGGCCCTGAAATTGCTGTGTAACCCAGACTGGGCTCTAACTCATGGCAACCCTCCTACTTCAGCCTCACAAGGGCTGGGATTACAGGCTTCAGTCACCATGCCCAGCCATAATGCCCTTCAGAAAGAGCCCTTACTAAAGGAAAAGCAACCTCAATCACCTAATAATAGGTGAATAACACAGTAATACAAAACAGTGCACCTCTGACAGGTCCTCAAGGCAGACTATCTCTACCCCTCTGCACCAAATGCATAGCTTTCTACAGTGATTTGTGATGAGGGCATTCATTCAGATCATGTTTTCCTACTTATGAATTACACACTTTAGGTATTCCTTTAAACCTTAAACCTTAAAAAAATATTTAAAACAAGCTGTGCATGCTGGCACACATCTGTAATCCTAGCACTCAGGAAGGTAAAGCAGGAAGATCAGAGTGAGTTCAAGCAGCCTATAAACTACATAGCAAGACCTTGTCTCAAAAAAACAAAGTAACATAAAATAAAATAGTTAACAGTAGAAGAATGTGTTGATTCCTAAATTTTAAAAAATAGAATTAACAGATTGTGTATTAAAAATGTATATTAAACCGGGCGTAGTGGCTCACACCTGTAATCCCAGCACTTGGGAGGCAGAGGCAGGAGGATCACTGTGAGTTTGAGGCCAGCCTGGGCTACAAAGTGAGCTCAAGGCCAGCCTGAACTGCATAGCAAGACCCTGTCTCAAAAACAAATAAACAAACAAAAAAGTGTATATTAAAAGTATCTTTAATCAGGATATTTTTACTATGATATCAGTGGTTTTTAAGAAATTTTAAGATATTTAAACCAGCACTTACTGTATATTATTTCTGAGTTAAATTACTAAAGTTGGGGCCAAGAATATAGCTCAGTGGCACAGCACCTGCCTGGCAAGTACAAGGACCTAAGTTCGATTCCTGGTACCAAAAAAATAAATAAAAATTAATAAGGTTGACTTTCTATATTTGGTCCTTATATTACTTGTCATATTATAACATTGTGGCTACAGAAAACTAAAAATATTTTCATTTTTAGTATAATACTTCCTCTTCTTCATAATTTGTTTTTACTCAAATTACTTTTTTTTTTGAAACCGAAATACCTTCACATATAATGCTGGTGTTACTGACACAGCAGTCTAGCACCTGCATCAGGAACTTCCCTGTGGGGACACCATGAATGGACACAAATGTGGTTTGGAAGCCCTCAGGCCAGCAACAGGCTCTAGGCAGAAAGACTTAGGGCCACCATCTACTTCCATTCCCACATCCCTCATTTCTTCATTCACAAAATACATACTGAGTGAGGGCCTACTGGGGCCAAGAACTATTGTCGGTGCTTGGGATATAAACACACTAGGAAAAAAATCTCTGTTCTCACAGAATTTCATTCTACTTTCTGCTCTTAATCTTTTTATGTTTAGAAAACAAGACTAAGCATAGGAAATAAAAACCAGATGAAATGAAGCACAAGCCAGGAACAGAACTAGAGACTTAAGAAACTGCTCTCCCACACTGTCTTCAATCTATTGAGCCACCTGAGAGCTCCGTCCAGGGCAACGGAAGGAATCTTTCCATTTTTAGCTGTGTCTGAGGGACGTGAAACCTCCTCACATCACATCTAATATCACTGGGCTTTAGATTCTCCCAATCCCATCTCACAGAAGTTTCAGGTACCTTAGGCTTAAAAAATAAGTTCTTTCAGTCCTTCACAGCTGGAAGAAGTGAAGCATTTCTGATGATCAAGCCTGATCTAATAGTTTATTTCAGAATTTTGACATTTTTAACAAAGCTGACATACTATGGTTTTACTCATCTAAAAATCAACTTTTCGTAACTCACTTCTGTTCCCAAAAAAAAAAAAAAACAAATTTAACCTACATGAACATAAAAACTAAGTTCACACAAAAATAGACCTATGGGGGGGGGGTGGCTCAGCATAAGCACCTGCCTGGCAAGCATGAGGTCGTGAGTTCAATACCCAACACTAAACAAAAAAACAAAACAAAAAAAAAGACCTACAACATAACATGATGAAACACTGTATTTCTCTAGGCTACCTTATTCATTGTCATGGAACATTTTAGTAACTTAGATATCAAATTATACAGAAAGGACTAAAGAAGATGTTTTTATGCTAGTGTTTTACCTTCTAATTGATTTTTTATGGGAAATTCAAATTTAATTATACTTATTCCCTTATCAAATATTTATATAAAATAGCTGGTCACAGTAATACATGCCTATAATGCCAGCATTCTAGCAGGCTGAGGTAGGAACAGTTAAAGTCTGAGCCCAGCCTACAACTTAGTGAGTTAGGAAGACCCTGTCTTAAAAAATAATAGACAGACATGGTGGCACATGCCTGTAATCCCAGCACTCAGGAGGCAGGAGGACCAAGTTTGAGGCCAACCTGGGCTACAAAATGAGTTCAAGGCCAGCCTGAACTGCATAGCAAAACCCTGTCTCAGACAAAAGACATGGGCGCACACCTGTAATCCCAACACTTGGGAGGCTAAAGTAGGAAGACTGATGTGAGTTCAAGGCCAGCCTAAACTGCGTAGTGAAATTCTATCTCAAAAAAATTTTTTTAATTTTTTTAAATAAAAATTTTTAAAATAAATATATATAATACTTTTAGCTCAATATTTTGGAGGCAGTGTCTTTGTCACATTACAGAAACAAATGCTATTGTCTGTGACTGTGGCCAGACCACTAAATTAAATCCTGATTCAACTCAGCCTTACAAGTAGCAAAGGACAACAGTATACTTTGTTTACTGTTCAACAATTTTCCGGCTTTTCCCTTGAAATTTTTTCAGCATTGCTTATCATCCTCAGAATAATCTAGTTTACAAGGAAGGAAAGAGCAGCTCAGTGTAAAGGCCTTGAGTTCTATTCCCAGTAGTAATAGTAGAAAAAAAATTTCATGAAAAACATACCACATGCTACCTTTACCCTTGGCAAAGCTTACATCCCAGCAACAGGTCACCCATTTACTAAAATATGCCAGTCCCAAAGAAACAAAACAGATGGGGCTTCTGTCCCAGTAGTTTGTACACTTTCACAGAAATATGCAAATATATGCTCATATGCAGAAATATGTAAAGTGCACATGCAGAAATAAACATGCACACTGAACATCATATGTAAGCTGGTAAGTAGCTCAGAAGTATACCATTTGCCAGGGATGTAGCTCAGCAGCATAAGCACCTGCTGAGTAAGCGCAAGGTCGTGGGTTCAATCCCCAGTACCGAAAAATTTAAAAAAAAAAAAAAGAAATATACCATTTGCCTGTAAGTCCCAAGGCCCTGGATTCAATTTCCAGCATCATAAAACACATACAGACACACACACACACACACACACAATTTTTGTATGCAATTTTAGTTTTCCTGAGAAGTCTATCATGAACCTCAAGTTAAAAACTTCAGATCTTCAAGTTATGGTGGCATATGCCTGTCATCCTGGCACTCAAGACGCTGAGACAGGAGGATTGCCTCAATCCAGACCAGCCTAGGCTACATGGTGAGTTCAAAACCAGCGTGAGCAACTATACGTTGAAAAATCATCTCAAAAAACAAAAAACAACTTCAGATCTGCACACTCACACTGTGTGCACTAACACACATCCACTGAACCTCAGTACAACTTAAAAACACACACTATTACCTCCCAAATCTTCCAGCTCCACACCAGACCTCCCCTAGGCTCAATATTCAAATAGTTAAGTCTGATACACATAGCTCTATTCAGCTGCCCAAAGGTGCCTCCAACTGGTAATGTCCACAATTAAGTGCATCTTCTGCTGTGATCTGTTTTTCTCCCTTCATTCCCAACTCCATACACAACACTACCACTTACCCAAAACAAATCTGTGGGTAATGAGTTTTGACTCCCCAGCCAGACCCCAAGCACCTCACCCACCCACCTCCAGAATACTCATGTCTTCTCCCTCAATTCCACCTGCTTCGTGGAAACAGAGCCCTGATGCCAGACTTCATTTATTCACTTTCTTATAGAACTTATCTGTACTATTCCATGACTTAAGGCCTTTAAAACATCAATTTAATCCACATAATTGTTAATCCCAATTCACAGAGAAATTTGAGATCACCAACAAGATATTCTCTAAAAAAAAAAAAGATATTCTCTAGTAAAAGTTCTGAAATTTAAGATGCTCTTAAATATAAGCAAAAGGGGCTGGGGATTTAGCTCAGTGGCATAAGCAACTGCCTTGCAATCGCACAGCTGTGAGTTCAATCCTAGGCACCAAAAAAAAAAAAAAAGATAAAATGTTAAACAACAACTATATATATATATATATATATATATATATATACAAAAAGAAAAAAAGGAAGGAAAAGAAAGAAAATGAACCTGTTTGCATTTTCCTACTTTAAGGCATAATAATTCTACGACACCATTAGACAGCAACATTAGGTATTAGGCAGCCCAAAAGTAATTTTAATTTACACGTGCCAAAACAAAGTACCTGTCACTACAAAATGTCAGGTATTCCTGAAAAAAAAAAGCAGTTGTTTTTTTAAGTCTTTAGCCTCTATAAATGTTTTCAACATGGTGGATTTGGTTGGACTCAAGGCAAGTTAGAGGAAAAACAATTTTGCAAAAATCTCTCTATACCCACAAAAATCATGACCTTTAGCTTTAGAAGATAAACTACAAAAGCTGATACATATTTGCTCTAAAGTATAACCGAATAATTGGTTATTTTTTTTCTCTAGCTCTATTTTTTCCCACTGGTAAGGGGCTCAAACCAACATAGAAGTGACATTTGCCTATGAAAACTGTGAGGACAGGGTGGGGGTGCAGCTCAGTGTAGAGCACCTGCCTCACATGCACAAGGCTCTGGGCTCAACCCTCAGCACTGCAAAACAAAATGAAGTGCTCTCAGTGCTGAACTGTGATGTGACAGGAAGCAAATACTGTCACCTATCCACTTACCTTTGCAGGAAGGGTACAGGCTTGTATGCAAAATAAGTACTACAGTGCCCTGCAGAATGACTGCCAAAATATTATATCATGGTTTTACTTCTCTATTTTGAATAAATATTTGTATAAATATTTGTTTAATATTTTTAAACAGCCCACCAAATTCATGAGCAGAAATCATCATTAATATATTTCACAAAATCTATCCAAATGTAAAAATCTTTTATCATGAAAGCCACTACAATGGAAAACTTTTTTACTAAAATATAGTGATGTAGCAGACAGCAGCACAACAAAGAAAACCTATGATATAATTTAAATCAGGTAAGCCAGGTATGGCAGCACATGCCTGTAATCCCAACACTTAGGAGGCTGAGGCAAGATGACAATGAGCACAAGGTCAGCCTAAGACACACAGTGACACTGTCTCCAAAAAATATAATCATTATCATTTTAAAATGTTTAAAAATTGTATTAAGACCTTGTACTTTGTTTTTTTACTTTGGGGTTTGTTTTGTTTTGCTTTGTTTTGTTTTGTCTTTCTGAGACAGATCTCACTATGAAGTTCAGGCTGGCCTTAAACTCACTTTGTAGCCCAGGCTGGTCTCAAACTCGCATCAATCCTCCTGTCTCAGCCTCCCAAGTGCTGGATTACAGGTTTGCACCAGCTCAAAACCTTGTACTTTGGAAGCAAAAAGTAAGCTCTTGGAAATCTTTCCCCCTAAGCCTAGGAAAAAGACAGGATGTCCACTCTTGCCACTTGACTCAACAGCATGAAGGTTACAGCAAAAGAAATTAGGAATAAAAATAAAAGGCACCTAGATTGGACAAGTAAAACTTGTCTCTTTTCATGGATAAAAAAATCTTAAATATAGGGGCTAGCCATATGATTCAGTGGTAGAGCACTTTCCTAGCATGCACTTAAGGAGAAAAAAAAAACTTAACCATCCCAGTTTGGGTCTGGTATCCCCAATCTCACACAACAGTGCTATGGTGAAGCAGTGAAACTGAGCAGAGCCTAATGGGAGGAAGCCAGGTCGGAGGGAGCACGTCCCTGCTTCACAGCTGCCAGGAAGTAAGCAGCTCTGCCACATCCCATGCTCCCCACCTCCCCACCAAGATGTTCTGCCCCACAATGGCCCAATGCAATGCCACCAGCCAATTACAGACTGAAACCAGGATGCAAAATAAATGTCTTCCTTGTAATTTGAGTACTCACTGTGGTAGCACATATACTAACACTGGAATGATACAGAGATTAGCATGGCCCCCTTATAATTTGATTACGTTGTCTTTTGTAGTGACAGAAACCTAACCTGTGGGCTGGGGATGTAGCTCAGTGGTAGGTAGCGTGCTTGCTTAGCATATTATGAGGCTTTGACTTCAATCTTCAGCACAGAAACAAAAAAAGAAATCCAAATAAGTAAATTTGTTAAGGATACAAAATTCCCCAAAATCAACTGTATTTCTATACCCTTGCAATGAATGATACAAAAGTAATTTTTTTAATTACATTTAAAATATTATCAAGGTGAGCCAAATACACCTCTCCACCTTTAAATATATAAAGTATTATCAAAAAAATTTTTAATTAAAAAAATAAATATTTTTTAAAATTTCTTAGGAACATATTTAACAAAAGTATAAACTCAGACACTGTGGCAATACATGTGTGTAAGCCCAACACTCTGACAGGCTGAGGTAGGAACATCTCAAGTTTTGAAGGCCAGTCTGGACTAAATAGCAAGTTCAATACCAACCTAGAACATGAGACCTTGTCTCAAAAAAAAAAAGTGTAAAATTCATATTCTGAAAACAGTAAGTTTTTAAAAATTAAAGAAGGCCTAATAAATGGAAAGATATACCACGTTCATGGGTCAGAAGACTGAATATTAAAATGGCAATATTTTAATATAAGACTGAATTTTTGTTATATATACTATTAAGACTGAATATTAAAATGGCAATATTACCCAAATTGATCTACAGATTCAAGATACTTCCTATCAAAATTTCAGATGATTTGGCTGATTCTAAAATTTATATAGAAACCCAAAGACACAAGACTCACAAACGATCTTGAAAAAGAACAAAGCTGGAGTATTCATATTCCTGATTTCAAAATGTATTACAAAACCAAAAAGACAGTGTACAGGAGCATTAGGACAGATGTACAGACCAATGGAATAGAACTCAGAATCCAGAGAAAAATTCTCACATTTACACTGAACTAAGTGTCAAAAGAGTACCAAGATAAGTCTGTGGTGGCCAGGTATGGTGGTGCTCCTGTTATCCCAGCTGAGGCAGGAGATCAATGCAAGTTCAAGACCAGTATGAACTGCACAGTGAAATCATGTCTCAAAAAGATACGCACACACAAAAAAAGATACATTAGTGGGAAAAGGACACTCTTCAAAAATGGTGCCAAGACAACTAGATATCCACATGCAAAAGTATAAACTGAGGCCTCTATACTTGACACTCCATGAAAAACAGGATATGAGAAAGGTAAGGGTCTCACAGGCTAATACAGACAAACTGATCAACAGTAGACAGATACAGAGAATATATATATGCTGGAAGCTATTACTATAGGGTCACAGCACTGTTTCAGGAGTATTTAACATAGCAAATATGACGTGAAAGGTGCGCTCAGATCACAATGCAGTTAGATTAATCTGGTAGATTTCAAAAAGATTGTTCCTTAAATCTAATGTCTGTTGGCTGGGGATTTAGCTGTGGCTCAAGCGCTTGCCTGGTTAAGTGCAAGGTCATGAGTTCAATCCCCAGTTCCAAAAAAAAACGTAATATGTTAATTCAACTTTATGCATATATTCAATTTTATCAGCAAAGCCAGGTGTGGTAGTGCACACCTGTAATCCCAACACTAGGGAGACTGAGACAGGAGGATCACTGTGAGTCTGAGACCAGCCTGGGCTACACAATGAGCTCAAAACCAGCCTAAACTACACAGCAGAACCTTGTCTCAAAAAAAAAAATCTTAAAGTTAATAATTATACTATTGAACTCATTATATACATGCTGACTTCTTTTTTTTCAGGTTTTACTTACGTTTAGAGAATTCTCAGCAATCGAAATCGTTTACCTGGCCTTTTTATGCCTTTTTTCCTTTCATTTCTATGGTATTAATAAATAACATACTCAGTTTCTAAATTCAGAAGGATAAAGTATTCATCCTACCCCATCTTTCAGACACATAATTTCCATCTCTACAGGCAACAAATTTATCAGTTCCGTGTATATCTTTTCAAAGAGAGTCTGTATCATGACAATTGTTCCATATGATGGTATAAAATTTTTTTTCTAATGTTACACACAATTCAAAATTCCACTGTGTATTCACTATTAATCCCTTAGTTGATAATTTTTGATTAGAAAGTATTTGGGGGAAAAATACTCCCAGGGTATATTAACCTTTTGTCTATGGATTTGTGAGATGCCAGGTTAGTTTAGCTCAGTGGTGCAGCACTTGCCTGGCAAGTATGAGGTACTAAGTTTGATTCCCAGTACCCAAAATAAAGAACCTAGGTGAATTCCTTAAAACAATGTTATGTGCCTATATGCACTTCTCAGGGCAGAAAATTTGCACATAATTCACATTATCATCAAGAACTGTAACCTAAATATAACTACTGTCTTGTAATATAACTTGCACTCAAGGATTCAAAAAATATTTGTAGACTTGCAGTCTAGGGTTTTGCTAGACTTTTTGTAACAGAATAGAAGGCTTAGGTAAATATAACCAATATAATACAAATTTCTTATCTACTTTCTAGAACTTTTTCCAATAACAAAGAGTAAAACTGACCAATTTGACCTATATCTTTTCTGCAAAGAAGTCTGCTTTTCATCAGCACCATGAACAGGAAAACTGAAGAACCAAATTAAAAAGTATCCAAGTCAGGCATGGTGAAGTCAACTATAATCCCAGCACTGGGGGAGACTGAGGCAGGAGGATCCTAAACTCAGGGAATTTAGCAAGAGTCTGTCTCAAAATTTTAAAAAGGCTGGGATGCAGCCCAGTGTAAAGGCCCTGGGTTCAATTCCCTGTGCCAGGGAAAATAAGCAAATAGCTCTTAAGGAAGTGGTTAGTTCAGAATGGCTTTTATCAGTATTATTTCATCTTTTTAAATAAACAAATAGGTCTGCAAAATTTCCGAATTTGCCAGAAGACTTTTTCCCTCGGACAATCTTAACAATAATTGAAAAAAAAAAAAACTATGCCTGATAAAATATTTTCTGGTTTACAGAATAGCTTAATTTGTCCTTTAAAAACACTTCAAAATATATCCACTGCTATCAATATCTTTTTTGCCAGCTGCTAATCACTCTCGAATTTGTTTCAATGTTCTACCCAAAATGATACACTTAAGTTTTAAGGGCCAAAGCTTTTTTTTAACATTAGGTGATTTAAAAAAAATTAGGTAATATGACAGCTGTCAAACTTTACATGTTTCTGCTTGCTATTTTTTTTTTCCTGGTAAACTGTATTATCCGTTTAACTTCTACAATTTCATCTAACAAAACACCTTCCACACGCCATCCGGTCTGCACACGGCTGAGACGAGAGATTCGGAAAACTGCTGATGAAAGTCGAAGGCCTGAGACAACTTACTCAAGGGAACTGAAAGTTTGCTATATTCTTCGTCCTTAGGATCCAAAGCTTGAAATCTAAGTTTTAGGACGCTTTCAGCCTGAAGTTTGGGCCAACGCTGAAGAGTAAAATAAACTTTATGCTGCGTCCCCACATCATCAGTCTTCCTTCCTTCCTCCCCCCAAGAGTAGAAAAAAGAAAAAAGGGACCGGCTGCACCGAAATCCCTTCACAGGAGCCGCTGCCGGAGCTGGAGCTGGCGGTCCCGGGCAAGTTGTGCGCCCAGTGCCCGGTGCGCGGCCCCTTCGAGCCTCGGCGCCCCACCCTCCCCACCAAGAACGTCCCGTCCACACCCGGCCTGCAGAGTTCTGCAAGCCCCGACACGCACGGCCTGTCCCAGGGGCTCACCATCGCAGCCCCAGGTGGAAGGAGCACACAGACAGGCCAGAGGGCTAGGCAATCCGTTAGCGGGACTTGGGATCCATTGGCGCCAACAACTTCTCCCGCGAAGTAGACGACTCGGGGGCGGCGGCGCGCGGCGATGACGTCTAGAGGCGCGCGCGGGCGCTCGGCCCTTTAGCCCCGCCCCAAGCGAGAGGTTCGGTGTACGAGGGAGGCTGGCGCCACGCGGCAAACCCAGGGACTGCTGGACTGTGGTTGGTACGTGGGTTGGCTTCCCCGGTTTTTTTGGCTGGGACACCCAAGTAAGGGATCCGAGGTTGGATTGCTCTTAAAGCGTGGAACTAGGATTCTGCCAGCTACACATCTAGAGAGTGCTTATCATCACCCGCAGTGAGATAACCCTTTTTTTTTTTTTTTGAGACAGGTTCTCACTATGTAGCCCAGGCTGGTTCGAATTCACAGCGATCCTCCTGCCTCAGCCTCCCGAATGCTGGGATTACAAGCGCACGCCACCATGCCCGGCCGAGATAACATTTTTGGTGCTGTTTTGTTTTGTTTTTTGTTTTTGCCAGTATTGATGATAGAACTAGGGCCTCTCCAGCCCCTTCCCCTCTTTCCCTCCTTATCCTTATGTTTGCAGCAGAGGCTTGCTCAGTCTATAAATTGTCCAAGCCGGGTGTGGTGGTTAAAACCTGAAATCCCAATCTTAGAGGTAGGAGGTTTGCTGTGAGATTGAAGCTAGCCTGGGCTACAAAGTGAGTTCAAGGTCAGCCTGAAATGCATAGTGAAACTGTCTCAAAAAGATAAAAATAAAATAAATTTTCCAGGCTGGCTTCCTGCCTCAGCCTCCCAGAGTGCTGAGATTACAGCATGCACCAGTATGCCCAGTTTGCTATGTATTTCTCAGCTTGGTGTGCATTTCACAAAGCCCATATATTAGCTACTCTATTTTTTGTAGGTGCATATTAAATCGTGAGCAGCTGGTACATGTATGTAACACTAAATAGCTCTTCTGAAAGGATTTTATCCAAACAGTATTTTCCCTGTTTTGTTTTGTTCTGTTTTAACCCACTTAATTGGGTGGGAGTTTGTTTTGGTTTGGTTTGATTTTGGTTTTTGTTTTGTTTTTTGCCCACTTAATAAGAGAAAACCCAAAGTTTGATAACCACCAAGACAAAAGGCAACAATTCCAGAGCAAAAAGGACCGGTAAAATCATCTAGTCGCCATCACTCAGCACATTTGACAGCTGAAAATGTGTACTGGGCATTGTGACACACACCCGTTACCCAGCCTTCTGGGAGACTGAGGCAAGAAGACCACAAGTTCAAGCCTACCATTAGTGATTTATTGAAACCAGGTCTCAAAAATTTAAAAATGAGCCAGACATGGTGGCTCATGCCTGTAATCCCAGCACTCAGGAGGCTGAGGCAGGAGAATCATTGTGAGTTCGAGACCAGCCTGGGCTACAAAGTGAGCTCAAGTCCAGCCTGAACTGCATAGCAAGACCCTGTCTCAAAAAGACAAAAAAAAAATTTAAAAATGGAGCTGGGGATGTCATCAGTGCAAAGGCCCTGGGTTCAATTTCCAGTTCTGGAAAAATAATGATGGTGCTGGTGGTGATGAAGATGAAACCCAAACAAGTTAAGGGCTATTTGTTCCAAAACTACTAGGCTAGGCTATGTGTATATTTATTTATTTTTTCAATTTATCATAATATATACTTAGTCTATACAAAATCAAGAAGATAAAATCAATTCACATTAGTGAATAATCTATAAAATGTCTTTGGAAAGTGGAACATGACTGCCTTTTTTTTTTTTTTTTTTTTGTACCAGGGATCAAACTTCTGACCTCACGCTTGTCAGGCAGGCACTTATACCTCTGAGCTAAATCACCAGCCTAAGGCTGTATTTTAACAATTCATATCCTCATGTAGTCAGGCATATAATCCCAGCATTTGGGAGGCTGATACAAGAGGATCAGTTTGAGTTCTAAACCAGCCCAGGTTACATAGACAGTTCAAGACCAGCCTGAACTACATAGCGATAGCCTGTCTCAAAAAACAAAAGTTCATTTCCTCGTGAAAGACCCAGGCTGTAAAAATAAAGCAGTGTGTTTAGCACAAATTGGAGATAGCTGCATTATTTTTCACACTTATTTCCATCTGCAGTCCAAAATAGGTTTTTCTGCAACATCTGAGTAACCAAGGGTGGTAACCAAGGGTGACAAAGGCAGTTGCATATTCTCAAGACCAAATACAAGTCAGAGGGTGACACGGGCTGTTCTCTATCCAAGGCCTAAGTTCTACCCCGTGGGAACTACTGTTGCTATAAATAATGCATGTGTAGATGGTGCAGCAAATGCTATTGACATGATTTTGTTGCTTTGATCTCTTCTAGGCTTAGTATCCTTATAATGTTCTAGAATGGGAGACACAGGGCTGCTGAGGGGTCGCATTAGAGAATGGTGGCTTTCTCTCAGGGTCCTGTTTGTGTTTACTCAGAGGGTAATGGGAGGTGTGATTCTGAATGCATTCCGGGCAGAATCCAGATCCTTGAAATACCATGGGAGCATCTAGCTAAACATACTTGGAAGTCACAAGCCAGGCCAGGCCATTTAGACCTTATTCCCACATCTGCTATGCTGCGCCAAACCCCTCAAGGAGCCAAGGTATGTCAGAAACCGGGGACTAGGAGGTGCAGCTGCAGATAAAAACTGATCCTAAGCTGCAGTAAATGAGTTTTCTATCAGTAGGTAGCAATGAATTGTGGAATAGAATGCAACTGGTTTTTTTGGGAGGGGGGTTATTTTTGTTTTTAATTTTATTTTAAAGAGAAAAAAATTTAAACATTTCAAAACAATAATTGGAGGATAACAATCGTTAATACATTGTATATTGTTGTCTTTAGTTATCCAGAGTACAAGATATCTGCATTTAATTGTCCAAACAACATTAGCACAAACCATTCTTTTCAATGAATTAAGAGAAATTAGTACTATAACTATCTTAACTATCATTTATATATATACATGTATTTATGTATATAAACCCACATATTATTTCTTTCGGTTTCTCACACTGGGGAGACAATACGATGTTTACACATGCAAGTCTGATTTTTTTGGCATGAATATGGTCTCTAGTTATATACATTTACCTATAAACATCTCAAGCTATTTTTTGTGGCTGAATAATACTCCATTGTATAAAAATATCCCATCTTTTTTATCCATTCTTTGGTTGATGGACATTTAGGTTATTTCCAAGATCTAGCTATTACAAATTATGCTGCTATACACATGAGTGCACAGGTATCACTGTGGTATGATTTTAGTTCTTCTAGGAAGATACTCAGAAGGGGAATAGCTGAGTCAGATGGAACCTCCAATCCTAGTTTTTTGAGAATCTCCACACTGATTTCCAGACTGGTTGTACCAGCCTACACTACCACCAGCAGTGGAGAAAGGTTCCTTTTTCCCCACAGCTGCTCCAGCATTTGTTACTGGTTGATTTCTTGATAATAGCCATAGAATGCAATGTTTACATTGCATGTTTTAAGAGAAATCACTAGATTGTCAAAGACTTTAATGGGGAGAGTAATACCCAGATTTCGGCTGTACTTTCAAAACTTTCTCACCCATTTCCTGTTGGGTCTCTACAGGGACCAATAACAGAGGCTTCTGGAATATAAGAGCTCTTATTTATTAAACACTTATTGTAATACCTGCCAAGCAAGCCTCTATGGATGGCTTACTCTTCTTTTTTGAGACAGGGTCTCACTATGTATTTTGGGCTGACCTTGAACTCCTTATAGTCAGGCTCAAGGCAGTGCTCCTGCCTCAGCCTCCTGAGTGCTGGGATTATGGTGTATGCCACCAGGCCTGGCTGGACTATCTTACTTTAACCCACTTTCTCCTCACTGAGTGTTGTAGACCCCAATTTACAAGCAAGTAAGCTGTTACTCATGAACAGGGCCTCACTGCTGGAGTCCCTCTGAAGCCAGCACCAGCAGGGTCCCAGCCCCCAGGACAGTAGCACCACCTTGTAGAGTTGTCACAGAACTGCTCCAGACCAAGTCCTAAGAGGTTTGTTTTTTGTTTGTTTTTTTAATCAGTACCAGGGATTGAACTCACGACTATGCACTTGCAAGGCAGGTGCTTATGCCGCTGAGCTAAATCCCCGGCCCTAAGAGGTTTTTTTAAATCTAACAACTGTTACCATCAGGGAAGTTCGGTGTTACAAAGGGAGAAAATTCCAAAAATAAGCTTATCTACTCCAGTTTGCTTGGCAAAAAACCTGGAGTTAGCCTTAGTAGCACACACCTGTAATACCAGCATTCGGGAGGCTAAGGCAGGAGGATTGCTGCAAGCCTGAATCCAGCCTGGGCTACAAAGTGAGATCAAGGCCATCCTGAACCATTTAGTGGAACCCTACCTAAAAAAAAGACACACACACACAAGACACCCGATTGGACGAGGTATTGTCAGAGCCTTTGAGAAATCAATAAAATTTGAGGAATCCACTCTCTAGAACAGTGGTGGCAAATCTCAGGCACACATGCCACAGTGAGCTATTTGTTGTCACAGAAAAATGAAAAGGTTTGGCCATTGCTGCCCTCGAGAGGTATATGTAGCAGACGCATTACACAAAATTTTGATTATAAAAAAAGTTTTTATTATAATTTCAAGGGACCTAAATCAATTTACAGTGTTTGCTGTGCTATAAATCAATAAATTAGTAAATGACACATATATAAAATGTTGTACAGGCCAAGGATGTAGCCCGGTGGTACAGCAGCTGTCTGGCAAGTGCAAGGTCCTGAGTTTGATTCCCAGTACAAAAAAAGAAGGAAAAAAAAAAGTTGGTACATGTATTTTACCTTACAGTTCTTAAAACTCATGTTTTGTTTTGGTTTTTGTGCTACTGGAAAGTGAAGGGAGACAGCACTAGCCACATCTCCTGCCCTTTTTATTGTTTTATGTTGAGATGGTCTCACTAAAGTGCTTGGGCAGGTCTCCAGCCTGTGACCCTCCTGCCTCAGCTCCTCAGTCACTGGGATTACAGATGTGTGCCACCAAGCCCAGCCCTGCCCTTACATTTCGTTTTGTCTTCTTTTTTTTTTTAACATTTTGAAAATTTCCTTCAAGTTAGGTTCAGCTAGGACTTCAGTAACTTCTAGCTAGGTACTGAACTGAATGTTAGATTATCTTCCTTAGGAATATTTATTTGAAAACAGGCATGTACTAGATTAAACATACCACATGTGTGTTGATACCCTGCCCTTAAACCTGGACTTCCCTGTGATTGATTTTACCAAAAAATTGAATAAAGTGATGTCAGTTCCAGAACTAAACTTTAAGAAAACCAATAGCTGTAGCCAGGCATGGTGGCACACACCTGTAATCTGTAAGCTGAGAGGCTGAAGCAGGAGGATCCCGAGTTTGAACCCAGCCTGGGCAATTTAGCAATTCAGTAAGACCCTGTCTCAAAAGGGGTGGGGAGTAGCTCAGTGCAAATACTCTGAGTTCAACTTTATAGGGGACAAAAAACAAGAAAAGTAAACGAGTAGTTCCTGCCATGCCCTTGTGGACCCTTGAGCCCTCTATGAAGGAGGAGAGGGGCCGGCTCTGCCCAGCCTCATAGCCGTTTCTACCAGGTACCAAGTTTATAGATGAAGTCACCGTGGAGCCGCCACCCAGGACAAGAGTGGAATTCCACTGTGTGACCCCAGGCCACAGCTGGCAGAGAAAAAATCACCCACCAGGGTTCAAAGCTTGTTCTGATGCATGGTAACATGAATGTATTAAAGTAATTGCTCTTTTAAGATACTATTCAGATGGTTTGTTGGAAAATTAATAGGCAACAGGAACAGAACTTTTGAGGGGTTTGGGTTTTTGTTTTTATTTGTTTTGGTATCAGGAATTGAACTCACTACCTTGCACTTGCCAGACAGGGGCTTATGCCTCTTAGCTATATCCCTGGTCCCAAGAACAGAGCTTTTAAGAAATCTTTTTAAGCATGGTAGTACACACCAATAACTCCAACACTCTAGGAGGCTGAGGTAGGAGGATCACGAGTTCAAACCCAAACTGAGCAGTTTAGTGACTTAGAGAAACCTGTTTTAAAGTTAAAAAAAAAAAAAGACTAGGGATGTAGCTCTGTGTGAATGCTCTAGGTTTAGTACCCGATACCTTAAAACAAAGACTCAAAATAAAAAAAATAAGCCAGGCGTGGTGGCTCACACCTGTAATCCCAACACTCGGGAGGCTGAGGCAAGAGGATTGTTGTGAGTTCGAGACCAGCATGGGCTACAAAGTGAGCTCAAGTCCTGCCTGAACTGCATAGAGAGACCCTGTCTCAAAAAGACAAAAAATAAAAATAAAAAAATAAGCATGAATGTAAAACTAAATGTGTTCTCTGCTTTATGATTTCTATTGATGCATTCATTCAACAACTATTCCCTGGGCATCCACTATCTGTCAGTACCTTTTATGTGCATTCTTGGAGACTTCCCAGATTCCCTATGGTTTATATTTTACAAAAACAGAAAAAAATAAGTATACAAAAGTGAGTTAATTACTCTCAGAGGACCTAGATCCCACAGCAATGTCCTGCATGAGTCCAGCTGAAGACCTAGAGCCCATGACAGTGCCTCCCACGAATCCAACTGGAGGCCCAGAGCCCACAACAATGACTCATGTAAGTCTCTTTTACAGATCTGCACTGGGAAGGCCCAAAGGTCAGCAGTGGAAGCTAGCCAGTGGGGTGAAGGATCTATGCTAGTAGGCTAAGGGTTCTATACTGGAGCCAAGAGGTGACACTCAAAATAAGGACCAGGGCTCCTCCCAAAAGTACCATAGCCATCCCCAGCAACAATGAGGTCCTGAGCTCCTCCAATAATGAGAACAATTGAGTACATGTCAGGAAGCCAGAGTGACAGCTTCTTCTGGAGATTAAACAGCACACATCTTTCCCTCTACAGCCAGAAAGCAATGTTCAGCATAAGGACCAAAGCTCCCCAAAAGTGAATCATGGCCACTCTCAGCAGTAAGGTCCCGAGCTCCTGTGATAACAGCTGAATTCATATCAGGGGACCCAGCATGACAAGCTCCTCCAGAACCACCAACTCCAAATAACAACGCTTAGGAGAACCCACAAGGCCACACTCTTCCTCTCCGTGTCTCCTTTTATGCTGACAAGTTTCCTCAGGTGGGCCATCTACACCTAGGACCGTGCTGACTTAATTTAGCTGGTGTTAAATTGACCACTAGTTTTTAATACATAACACCCACTATAAAGAAAGTAAACTAGCATAATGAGAGCAAAGATAATCAAGGAGGAAAATGTGAAAGTACTGTAGGTAAATGATTCAAAAGAGCTCAAAAGAGGGGATACTGATCTGAGACATGAATGTTGAGAAGGCAATAGCAAATATAAAAACCCCCAAGATGCTGGGCATGGTGTCAAGAGACTAATCCCAGGGGAAGCTGAGGCTGGAGGATCACTGCAAGTTCAAGGCCAGCCTGGGCTCCATAGTGAGTCCAAAACCACTCTAAACTATAAGGTGAGACTCTGTCTCAAAAAGACAAAAAAATTTTTTTGAAGTATTAAAAACCCCTGATAAGGGAATAGGTTAAACACATGTGAGGAACAAGAAGTCCAGTTTTATGACTAGAGCTCAGTTAACAAGTAGCAGTGATAAGAAATTAGGCTGAGCAGCAGGACAAGGCAAGATCTTACCAACTCTTGGGCCACGAGCAAGGAAGTTTAATTCGACTCTAAGTATAATGAGAAGGCCTTACAATGTTTTAAACCAAAAGGTTGTTATGATCTCATCTCTCTGCCTTTCTTTGGCAATGAGGGTAAAATTGTAATAGATCATAACTACTTTTATGACCTAGCATTAATAGACTATAATTACGCATCTCCTGGAAATAAAAGATACACAAAGAAGAAAACAATCTATGGTTGCTGATTTTCAAAAAATTTTTCAGAGAAGTGCAAAAAAGCCATTTGCTGCTGATAACAAAAATTAGCTAAGGCATCCTTGCATGTTTTCTTAAAAGTGTTTTGACCAAAAGTTTTTTTCCTTATGTTTCTTAGTCACCAGTTTAGCTATTCCTAGTGTAAACATTTCTCAAGCTAACAAATGCTTAAGTCTGACCATTGATTTGTAGACTGAAGTTGGTAAAAGATAATATGATAGATAAGCACTGAAGTTTCCAAATTAAGGACATCTATCGGGAAGTTTAAAATAGTTCCTAAAACTTTTTTCTTTTAATAATGATTTGAGGGCTAACATAGAAAAGATACATTTTAAGAGATGTATTATATATTGGATCTGATTACCTAGTGCTCACAGGCCTTGTCTTAATCCTTAGAAGAAAGGTCTTCGGGAAAACTTTAACTTTATCAACAAAGCCAATTTCATGAAAGTTCTACTTCCCTCCCCCATATCTGCTTAAGACTATATCACTGGCAGGAAAATTATTTACAATCTTTAGCACAAAAATTAGAATATTGACATTAACACCCTTCTTAGTAGGTTTCTAATCTTGTGAATGGTTGGATTATGTTTATAAGGATCTCACTATAATTCAGGCTGACCTTGGGTTCACTTTGTAGCCCAAACTGGCCTGGAACTTCTGACCTCAGGACTACAGGCATATGCCACCTCACCCAGCTTTCTAACAAAAGCTAAATCCCTGCCCTCCTAAATTGACTAAAAACTGCCTAATGGTAAGAAAGTACATGATCTGAATTTTGGTTCTCCTTTATACTCTATCAACTACTGTGTGTAAATGGAGGTAAACTAAAATAATCAAAATAATGTGAATGTCAGTACTTCTTATTTACTGATGTAAGAGAGAGGATTAACTCGGAGTCATTTTGAAATCATTTTCAAAAACATAGTTAAGTCACATTGTCTTTCACTAGACTTTGAAAAACCAACAGAAATCAATCAAATTTTCACCATGCAACAACAAATGTGACCTTCTGCCCTCTGAATAAATATTAGCATGTGCTGCTTTATCAGGATTTATTGGAACATTGTCCTTATGGAAAACATTCTGTTAGGCGGTTTGTCCTTTTCTTTGTAATAACTACAGATCTTTGCCCATGATGCTGATCCATTTAGGAACATGATCATTAAGTCATCACTTGTCACCACAAAAGTACACATATTCTAATTTAGGAAATCAGACACTCACTATGTCAAGTATACAGTAGTTCCTTGATGATGTCCAGTGAACTTTAATATGATTATGCTTGAGTAATGTGGGTTTCTATAAACTTGCTTTGTGCTTTTCATATCCTGCTCATAATAGAAAATTTCCACCAAGTAAATCAGTACATTCATTTAGGTGACAAGAAAACAATAACTTTTGGGCTGGGGATTTAGCTCAGTAGCATAAGTCCCCACCTGGCAGGTGTAAGGTTGTGAGTTTGATCCCTGGCACACACACACACACAAAATAACTTTTTTAAAATATAGACTTTACTGGCCAAGCATGGTGGCACATGCCTGTAATCCCAGCACTTTGGAAGCGGAGGCAGGAAGATTGCCATTCCTAGACTATGAAGTGAGTTCAAGGACAGCCTGAACTACATAGAGATACCCTATCTCCAGAAAAAAAAAAAAAGAATAAATGTTGACATTTGATTATAATGTGTCTCAAATTATGAGTTAATTTCCTAAAATATTTGTTGGTAATTTCAAGGGTGAATATAGACAGAGCAACAGGAATCAACAGTATTTTGTAGCAATGGTAGATTTTGTGCGTGTGTGTGCCAGGGATCAAACTCACAACCTTGTACTTACCAGGAAAGCACTTGAACAACTGAGCCAAATCCCTGGTAGTAATGGTAGATTTTATGATTATCTCTTATTCCAAGGCCTACAAGTCAAAGTAATGCCCAGATCTCTTTTACTGTTGTTTGCACTGTTGAACTCAGGGCAATCCTCCTGCCTCAGCCTCCCACATTGCTGTGATTACAGGTGTGCACTCACCACATCTAGCACGTTTTTGTGTTAAGGAAAGAATAGAGCAAAATATTTGAGGCCAATCAAGTTTGAGGCCTGTCTCTCTTTCCCTCAAACAATGGAGTGAGTGAAGTTGGTGTAAAAATTGTTTGCATCCAAAGAAATGTGTTTTCTTCCCTCAACCACCTGCTAATATAATTAGTCACAATTTTCAAAGCTAATCCTATTTCTCCTGCCTTAGAAAGCCTATATACCTGGAGAAACTGTAAGGATTCAGCTGTACGTGACAGCACAGTCTATAGTCCCAGCACCGGGGAAGCTGAGACAGGAAGATCCTTTGAGCCCAGAAGTTGAAGACCTGGGCAACATAGAAGATTCCATCTCAGAAAGAAAAGAGAAGGGAGGGGAGGGGAGGGAGGGGTAGGGAGGAATATAGAGAGGAGAGGAGAAAAGAGGAGGGGAGGGGAGGGGAGAAGAGACCCTGAAATTCTATCATAAGTTATGCACAAAATCTCCATTCATATTTTATCAATGTTTGCAGGAAAAAGTAGTTTTGAACTTCAGTGGGGCTGGGCACAGTGGCACACATCTGTAATGCTAGCACTTGGGAGGCCAAAGCAGGAAGATCACTGTGAGTTTGAGGCCAGCCTGGACTACACAGCAAGACCTTGTTTCAAAAACAAAACAAGAACTTCCATGGAAATCTCACAGGTCATCTTTCTTGATATGAAGTTGAAATGGACTTGAATATGGTCATTATTGTTACACAGAGCAATATATATTAGCAGTTTTTAAAATCTTGCAAACAGGGCTATCATCTGAAGCAACATAGAAAAGCCTGGAGGATATTACATTAAGTGACATAAACTGCTGACAGAAAGACAAGAACCACATGTTTTCACTTGTACAAATATACTACCAATGCTTAAGTTTATAAATGTATTACAATAAAGACACGTTGCCATTAATCCTCTTCAAAATCCATTCCTCACGTTGAGCACACTTATCTCATCATTCTTGCCACTTTCTGAGGCAGTTCTGGAAGTCCTCTTTCCTGAGTGTCTGTGAGGTGTGATCAAAAACATGGGAATGCTGCTGCTAAGTGTCATCCAATGGAAAGGCAGCTCACAAAAACATGTGTCCTCCTCCACCTTATTCACCAAATCTGGCACCATGTGACTTCTGGCTCTTCCTTAGTCAAAATGACCATGAACCGTAAATGCTCTGAATCTATTCGGGATGTTAAGGCAGTCACAGCAACACAATTAAAGCCCTTCATGACAGAGAACGTCCACGACTGCCTCAGAAAGTGGCAAGAATGATGAGATAAGTGGGTTCAAAGTAAGAGAGGCATATTTTTAGGAGAATCAATAGCAATGTGTCTTTTAATAGGATACACACCCCCCAAAAAAAATTTTTTTTGGTTCTGTGTATTAAACTCATGACCTCATGCTTGCCAGGCAGGTGCTTATGCTACTAAGCTAAATCCCCAGCCCCAATGGGACATATTTTTAAGTGCATATATTAATTGTGCTTTTTGATCATACCTCATATGCAAAATTTGAATAAATTGTTGTCACAGAAGTACAGAATACTGTAGTGCTTACCACAGGTTGAGCACAGTGGGGAAAAGGAAAAACTGTGTACAAAAATATAGTTGGATAGGAGAAATAAATTTTCCTGTTATATAGCACAGTAACATGACATTACTTATCAATATTCTATATTTTATTTAATAAAATGTTAATATTATATTTTATATTTATATTTCAAAATAGATAGAGAAAATTTTGATGCAAAGAAAAAAATGAGATGATGGATATGCTAATTACTCTGATTTAATCATCATGCTTATTTTTTTCCTGAGACAGAGTTTCACTATGCAGTTCAGGCTGGCCTTGAGCTCACTTTGTAGCCCAGGCTGATCTAGCAACAATCTTCTTGCCTCAACCTCCCGGGTGCTGGGATTACAGGCCTACCACCATGCCCACCTTCATCACATGTTGTAGACTGTACCAAAATATACATGTGTATTGTACCCCATAAACATGCTTGAGGGGCTGGGGTTTAGCTCAGTGGCATAAGTGCCTGCCTTGCAAGCGCGCCATCGTGAGTTCGATCCCCAGTACTGATAAAAAAATAAAAAGATAAACATGCTTGACTACCATATAATCCGAATAAAAAGCAAAGCCAGATGTGGGGGTGCCCAGCTGCAATCCCAGAACCCCAGAAGGCTAAAGCAAGAGAATTGCAAATTGGAATCCAGTCTAGGAAATTTAAAGTCTCAAAAAATTAAAAATGGCTGGTATCAAGGATATAGCTCAGCGTCATAAGCATCTGCCTGGCAAGGTCCTGAGTTCAATCTCTGGCACACACAAAAAAAAATTCACTAACCCTACCAATCTAAACTACCACAGGCGGTTCCATGGTTCTTTTCTCCCTGCCCATTGATCGCCCTCCTCCTATTCGGTTCCCTGCTGGATGCTGGACTATGGCATCCAGAGCAATGCTGGGAAAACATGAGTGGCATCTCCACTGGAAATTCCAGCACCCCTGTTTCCATTAATGGTGCAAAAGAAGTTTTTATGGGTATCTACACCACTTGGTCTCACCGCCTCACTTCAACACATGTGTCAAACTGGAGAAGGAATGTTTTCTGGGTAAAGAGCTATAATTCATTAGAAAATACATGAGAGTTGGGCACAGTAGCACACAGCTATCCTCCTCACACTCAGGAGGCTGAGGCAAGAGGATCACAAGTTGAAAGCCAGCCTAAGCAAATACATGAGATTGTCTCAAAATAAAAAATACAGTTCTGGTGATGTAGCTCAATGTGAAGGCCCCGGATTCAATCCAAAGTATCAGGAAAACATACGCACACATGAAGGACCAGTAAAAATATGAAAAGATATACAAATCCACTAGTAATCAGAACTCACATGAATATAGAAGTGAAGTCTATCATTTTACTCTCCATACTGACAAAAATGGGAAGAGCTGGTAAAAAGGACAGAACTAGCTCTCCCAGCCTGAATGTGGTGAGATCTCACCCTGCTCCTGGCATTCTGCTGACACTCAAGGAACACCCTGAACAGGAAAAGATGCACGCCTTTACCCACAAATGCCCATCTCAGCAGTCTCTCCTGTCTCTCTCATGGTTAAAGCCACAAATCAGTTCAACAGTCACAGAAGAAAAATGGAAAACCCAGTGGGTAATGAAGTACCGCATCTACACAGGGAATGGTATCCATCTGCTGAGAAAGACCAAGCCAGCCCCAAGAGGATCAATGTAGAAATTCCCGTAAACAAAATAGAAAGAGAAAAATGCGTGTTGCAGAACACTGTGATTGCATTTGTGTTTTAAAAATAAGCATGTGTGCTCCATTTGGCATCACATATATTAAAATTGGAATGATACAGATAACATTAGCATGGCCCCTGTGCAAGGATGACATGCAAATTCGTGAAGCAAATTCGTGAAATCCATATTTTTATGTCTCCAATGTTTTGTTTTTATTGATATTGCTATGTACTATGTTCAATTGTACTATGCCTGATGATATGGACGGTTCTATTGAAAATAGCAAGAGACATCATGGTAACTATGGTAGATCACTTAGTAGTGATTTTATATGTCTTTTTCATTTCATGTTTCTCTAGGAATTTGTTTTGTTGTCTTGTTTTGATTTGCTTTTCCCTCTAATACAGAAAGGATAGGTATACATGTAGAGACTCATGCATGCATAGAACTTCTAAACAGTTTACAAGAATTGATTATATAATGCACAATGTAATGAACAGACACTTTGAAGAAAATGAGGGGCAATCCGCTTGGGACCTCCTTCTGCCTCTCTTCAGACAGAAGCTTTCCCTCAATAAATATATTCTACTCTTAAAAAAAAAAGAGAGAGACACTAAGATACCCAGTGCTAATTCTGTAGTGTCATGATACAAAATCTAGCAATACGATTATTCTCTGTTCAGAGTGATATTATTCTGTTTTCTTTTCTTTAATTTCAACATACATAAAGGTATGGACAGCTATTTTGAAGAGAACAAGAGACATTATGGCAACCATTGTTAACTTCCCTACTGTCTGGTCTTGAAGACCTAAAATGCCTTCATCATCCCGTTCTGATCAGTTTAATATCATTTTGTTTGGTATTAATTCACTGTGTGTGAAGATATGGACAACTATTTGGAAGAAAATAAGAGACAATATGATAGACAGTAAAGATCTCCAATAGTCTTGCTTTGAAATCTGTGTTTCTTAAATCGTTTTTTTATCATCTATTTTGTTCTGTTTTGTTATGTTTAATTTTACCCTCTTTAAAATTAAAAATGAATAAAAACAAGTGTGTGCCAGGCGCAGTGAAGCATGCCAGTAAACACAGCACTCAGGAGGCTGAGGCAGGAGGATCATGGCAAGTTCCAGACCAGCCTGGGCTACAAAGTGAGCTCAAGGCCAGCTTGAACTGCATAGTGAAACCCTGTCTCAAAAAGATGAGTAAGGGACTGGGGATTTAGCTCAGTCGAATAAGTGCCTGCCAGGCAAGGGCAAGGTTGTAAGTTTGATCTCTGGTCCCACAAAAAATGAATAAATAAATAATAAATATTTTTTAAAAAAAGAAAGCAGAGACTTAGATATTCATACACCCACGTCCGTAGCAGCATTATTTATAATAGTCAAAAGATTATCGAAATCCAAATATTCACCAGTGTGTAAACAAACTGGCATACACCTATAGTGGGACAGTATTTAGCCAAAAAAGCAACAAGAGCCAGGTGCAATAACATGTTCTTATAATCCCAGATACTCAACAGTCTGAAGCAAGACTCTTATCTCAAAACAAAGCCAAAACAAAGCCCCCCAAAAAGGAATGAAACTCTGACACGTGCTACTACATGGATCAGTTTTGCAAACATTACACTCGGTGAAATGAACCATATACAAAAAGACTAATTCCCTATCGTACTATTTAACTATGGTAACTATAGTAATCATATTTATTAGATATCAAGTAGAACAGCGGTTTCCAGGGGCTGGGAGGAGGAAGGAGTAGGAAATTAGTTGATGGGCATAGATAATCAGTTTGAGATAAGGAAAGTTTTTGAAGCTGGATGGTGGTGATTCCTGGCTTAGATATTTTTTTCTTGTGATGCTGGGAATTGAACACAGGTTTTGTATCCCCAGGCCTTGTCATATTTTTTATTTCAAGACAGGGTCTCACTAAGTTGCTCAATTTCGCAGGTTGATTTTGAACTTGTGATCCTGCTGCTTCAGTTTACCAGGGTGCTGATGCTACAGTCATGGCGCCATACCTGTTTTAACTAAGATTTTGATGGGGACTATATTGAATTTATAGATTAAGTTGTAAAGAAAAACTTGTTAATATTTAGTTCTTCTATCCATGTATGTGAATATCTCTCCATAAATACAGATCTTGTTTGATGTTTTTCACCAGGTTTGTAGTTCACTTCCATAGATCTTGTTCATATTTTGTTAGAATTATAGCTAAATATTTCCTTTTTGTTTTTTTATTTTCATTTTTGTTTTTTAATTTAAAATCCATCCATTAGGGAGTAAAAATAGGGAAATGATAATAGGCTAATATAAGTGGTATTGTCTTTTTATTTTCAATTTTAATATGCTAGGGCCTGGGATATAGCTCAGTGGCACAGCACATGCCTGGCAAGTGCAGGGTCCTGAGTTTGATTCCCAGTACCAAAAAACAAACAAAAAAACAAACAAACATAATAGAAATCAGAGGTAGGCCTACCAAGCCTACTGAAGAACAATTTTAATATGCTAGTGTAAATGACATCCCTTTAATTTTTTTTCAGTATTGGGGATAGAGCCATGTTAGTACTTTACCACTGAGCTACAGCTCTAGCCCTTAATTTTAAATTTTAATTGTTTGTTGCTGGTATGTAAGAAAACAATTAACTTTTGTATATTAACTATGTAGTTTGCAACCTTACAATATTTGATTATCAGTGCCAGGATTTTTGGGGAGGGAGTTGATTCTTTGGGATTTTCTTTCTTTCTTTCTTTCTTTCTTTTGTTTTTTCTGGTATTTGTTTTTTATTTGGTGGTTGTATAGGGAATTGAACCCAGAGCTTTTGCAACTGAGCTATATTCTCAGACCTTTTTTATTTTGTATTTTGAGACAGTATCTTATTAAGTTCTAAACTGCCCAGGTTTAGGCTCAAACTTGTGATCTTCCTGTTTCAATCTCCCAAAATGCTGGAATGCAGGTATGTACCACTATACCTTGCTTCTTTGGATTATCCTTTATAGACAATCATTATCATGTGTGACAAACACATTTTGTTGCTTCCTAGATTATTTTATTTCCTTTTCTTTTCTTATTGCATTAGCTAGGACTTCCAGTGTGACTTGAGTAGAGTGATGACAAAATATTCTCTTGTTTTATTCCTAATCTTTTTTTTTTTTTTTTGTCTTTTTCAGACAGGGTCTTGCTATGCATTTCAGGCTGGCCTTGAGCTCATTTTGTAGCACAGGCTGGTCTTGAACTTGCAACAATCCTCCTGCCTCAGCCTCTTGAGTGCTGAGATTACAAGCATGAGCCACCACACCCAGCTTATTCCTAATCTTAAAGGGAAATCATCTAGTTTTTCATCAATAAACTTTTACATCTAACATTGACTTTTTTCTTTATAGTCATTTTTGTTATTAAAAGTAAAAAATTAAGTATTCAAAAAAGGGAAATTGCTAAAACCCATAATATGACATCCAAACACATTATGATACAATGTATTTTCCTATTCTTCTATATGTTCTATTCTGTTTTTATTACATAATTTTTTATCATACTGATTAGTATAGATTATTCAATTTATTGTCTTGATTTTTTTTTCCAGTAGTCTCCCCACCCCCTGCTTTGTGTATTTTTTAATTTGAGACACAGTCTCATTATGCAATTCAAACTGGTCTTGAACTCACTATGTAGCCCAGGTTGGCCTCAAACTTGCAGTGGTCTTCCTGCCTCAGCCTCCCAAGTGCTGGAATTACAAGCATGTGCCACCATGCCCAGCTTCTCGAGTAGCTTCTGAAATTTTTTTTTTTGCTTTTTGTGTGACTGAGGATTGAACTGAAGACCTCATGCATACTAAGCAAGGTCTCTATCACTGAGCTATTCCTCTATCCCTATTTTAAGACTCTTATTTATTTATGTGCTTATTTATTTGGTATTGGATATTTAACTTAGGGCCTTAGCACTGAGCTACATTCCCAGCCCTTTTCATTTTTTACTTTGAGACAAGTTCTCAACTAAGTTGCCCAGGCTGGTCTCAAATTTGCAATCTTCCTGCCTCAGTCTCCCAGAGTGCTGAGATTACAGTTGTGCAGCAACACACCTAATTTAAACTTTCTAATGTTACCACATATTCTTTTCAAATGAAGCTAAGTACCATCAAAGAGATATTCAATGCTTTAGACAATTATTTGCTTAATGGATAGATCTTCAAATTATTTTTAAAGTTCCTATTATAGCTAATGCTACTACAGAAATACATGTAACTGAGCATGGTGACACACATCTGTAATCTCAGTGACTTGTAAAACTGAGGCAGGAGGATTGCCTGGGCTACATAGTGAGTTCAGGTCAATCTAAACTGCATTGTGAGACCCAGTCTGAAAATAAACAAATACATAAATACATACATAGATAAGTAAATATAAATAAAATGTTTCTAGAAGCTAGATATTCTAAATAATATTTCTCTTTATTCTATAAACATACTGTTTAAATTCTTGTCTTTTATCTGAAGTGACTTCACATTTCTTTTTTCTTCTTTTTTATAATTAATACCTATTTATCTTTCAAGTGAATCTCCTCAATAATTTTTTAAATTAAAATCTGAGATTAAAGGAGTTTGGCGAAAAGTGCACTTAAAAATTAAATTGGAAAGTATTCAATGTTCCATCCAGAAACGGCTGGATTTCTTCATTCTGATCCTCTTTCAAATCTGTCAATAGTTGTATAATTTTATTAAAATAGCGCACATTTACTAAGACATCATTGAGAAATGTGATTTTTTTTGGAAGTGTGAGGTCTTATAAGTTTCCTAATTCTTGATGATTGGGATGTAAGATGCTACTGATTGTATATAAGATTAGTTCTCCTGAAATGTAAGCTAATAAAGTTCCCATTCAAAACACTAAGAACAGGACAGGTATACACCTTGTTCAATAACGTTCAAAAGATCAGCGTGCGCACGCAAGGCCACATGCCCAGTGTCATTTTTCTTCCTGGCTCGCACAGTCTCGGCGGCGACACAGTCGAGTCTTCTCACCCCTGGGGCATTTTCCTCGCGCTAGTCGCGTGAGCAGCGAGGACGCGTTGCTGACGGCCACAGGCCGCCTCCCTGGAGTTACGTGGCTCTGCCGGCCCGTCCTGAGGCTCGCAGTGCAGGCTAATCATTGACAGAGCCCGAGCCCCACGCCCCTAGCCGGGCGGATAAGAGCGGCAGCCAGGCGGCGCAGTGCGCCGCACGCCGGGCCGCGCGCCCTCCGGAATGAATGGGCGTCCGCGGCGCCCGCCCGGGAGAGAAGATGTCCCGAGGGCCGCCGCCGAGCGCTGTCACCCTGGCCGCTCTGCTGCTGCTGCTGCTCCCGGCCGCCGCCGGGCTCTCTGGAGAGGGAAGAGCTGTCTGGTCTAGAAATCCCCGTGCGAGCCCGGTAAACGCAAGTCAGCTGTTCCTCTATGACACTTTCCCCAAAAACTTTTTCTGGGGTGTGGGGACTGCAGCGTTTCAGGTGGAAGGGAGTTGGAAGGAGGATGGCAAAGGACCCTCCATCTGGGACCACTTCGTCCACACACGCCTGAAAAGTGTCAACAGCACAGGGGCTTTCAGTGACAGCTACATGTTTCTGGAAAAAGACTTGTCAGCTCTGGATTTTTTAGGAGTTTCTTCCTATCAGTTCTCAATTTCCTGGCCAAGGCTTTTCCCCGATGGAATAGCAGCAGTCGCCAACGCAAAAGGTCTGCAATACTACAATGCCCTTCTGGACGCTCTAGTACTGAGAAATATCGAGCCTATCGTTACTCTGTACCATTGGGATTTGCCTTTGGCCCTGCAAGAAAAATACGGGGGGTGGAAAAATGAATCCATGATAGATATCTTCAATGACTACGCCACGTACTGTTTCCAGACATTTGGGGACCGTGTCAAATATTGGATTACAATTCACAACCCCTATCTGGTTGCTTGGCATGGGTATGGAACAGGTATTCACGCTCCGGGAGAAAGGGAAGACACGGCAACTGTCTACACTGTGGGACACAATCTGATCAAGGTACTGTGCATCCATCCGGCTCCTTTGCTTAGCTGCGGAATGTAGAAGGAGTTAGAAAGAAACACCAAGACAATTCAGTGGTTCTTTTTATTGAAATCAGCGCTGCTAACTATAAGCTCATTCACAACTTCTAGCCTCAAGTTGTGTATTTAAAGTAAAGCATGCTTTATATCCCTAGTTGTTATTAATGTGCTAATCCAATTAGTTTCCTCCAAAATTGTACTTTGAGATCATTTTTCAAAAATCTATAGTTGTATATTAGAATGTGAGCCCATTTAATTGCTGGAACCCTTTTCTGATGTGTCATATAGAACACAAAACCATTTCAAACGTTGCTCTTCTTGGTGGTACTTAGCTGCAGTAAGAGAAATAAATGTTAGCTGGTATGTAGTACTAGATACAGAAATTGAAATGAATGTACTCCATGCTTGATTTTATTTGGCAAAAAGCATGAAATAAATGGTTCTAGAAGTTAAATAGCTAATATAAATCCAGAGAAAAATGTGCTCTAAGTATTTTCAGGCAGTATATTTCAAAAGCTAGAGCTTATTTGGTGAAACATCAAACTTCTCAAAACAGTGAAAATCCAAGCAAAACAATAACTAATATTTATCGAGTATTTACTATGCAGCCTACATTAGGATTTTCACATGCTTTAACACATTAGATCCTCACAACACGGTTACAAGCTGGATCCTGCTATTGTTATTCTCATTTTAAAGACTAGGAAACTGAAGCTTAATAAGATTAAATAATTTTCCCAAGGTTACAGAATAAAACACAGCCTCTGTGGACATGGGATTTATAAATGATAACATAAATAATTTTTATAAAAACAGTAATCTTTTGTAAACTTTTGAGATACATAGCCTCAAATTGAGGGATAAGAATAGAATTATATTTACCTTTTTCAGTGAAATAGTTTACTTGTGAAAAATTATTCTTAATATCTGTTAGATTTTGAAAAGGAGGACCAGGGATTTAGCTCAGCAGCATAAGCACCTGCCTGGCAAGCATGAGGTTGTGAGTTCAATCCCTGGTACCAATAAATAAATAAAAGATTTTGAAAAGGAAAAAATATCAATAGCATTAGTATTTACTTTCTAGAAGAAGTAATTTAAGAATCAAATCTTAAATAAATATTGTATACAGAATGTACAAAAACATAGAAGTATTTTGTTCTAACCCTTTTCTTCTATTTGTTTGTCTGGAATTTTTATATGTACCTAGGACTGTGGCTTCTGTCACGTGTAACCTTGTAGAACAGATTATAGTATGACTTCAAGGCCATTTTCTCATCTTTGAACCGAGTTGCACAAAGAACATATTATTAGATGTGTGAGTATACTATTTTACAAAGTAAGACCTTAAATGGGAAAAAAAATCTTTTAGCTATCTAATAGCTATCAAGATAATGCGTATATGTTAGAAAAATATTAATTTTAATATTTCTAGCTCTTTTAATTATTAAAACTATCCATGCTCATATAAGTTGTTTAAATCAGATCCTTCCCAAAGGTATTTTTTTTCTTTCAAATCCATTTTATTTCAAGGAGAAAAAGAAAAAGAAAAAAACTAAAATAAAACTTCAAAACACATCAATCAGGGGCAACAGTGGTACACGCATTCATTGCCCATTGTCAGCCCCAAATCATTCACCCAGAGGATTCCCAAAGATATAACTAAAAAAGTTAAATCCTTCCCTCTTTCCACCTAACAATCCCAAGAGAAGAAAACTGTTAATAGTAGCTTCCTATGCAAATGCATAGCGTGTGTATGTTAATTTAACCCTTGTGTAAGAAAAAAAACTAAATTACTGCCAGCTATCAGTTACTTGGAAAAAATAGTAATAATTACAATTTTCTTAAGAAAAATAATAAACCAGGCGTGGTGGCTCACACCTGTAATCCCAGCACTCCAAAGGCTGAGGCAGGAGGATCGTTGTGAGTTTGAGACCAGCCTGGGCTACACAAAGTAAGCTCAAGGCCTGCCCGAACTGCATAAAGAAACCCTGTCTCAAAAAGACAAAAAAGGGGCAACCCACTCGGGATCCCCTTCTGTCTCTCTTCAGACAGAAGCTTTCTCTCAATAAATATATTCTACTCTTAAAAAAAAGACAAATAATAATAATAGTATGTCCTAATGATTGTGTTAAAGACTTAACTGGCTATCCGATAAGAACAAACAGGAAAAAAGTGTTAACAAATGGATACTGCTTCCAAACTTAGCTCATAAAAACTGTTTTTCACACTTTCCATTTTCCTCTAATTTAAGATAACCTCTGCCTTTAACTCAAAATTAGCACTCAGAGTGGCAAATTTTATTGTTTCAAATGTGTTTTCCAAATCATTTCTTTTATCTACTTGAAATTTCTAAATCACCAGATTTAGAAATCTGGTGTGAGAGGTCCCTTGAAATCAGTCTGAAAATGAAATACACTGCATAACCCAGTAACCTTTCCACCAGAGAGAGATCTTGCAATGATTTGGTAGCCTGAGGTGAATTGTTTCTCCACTTGTCCCCTCTGTACTTACTTGACACAGAAAAACCCTTACAGAGGAAAAAGTTATTTGATTTTTTTGTTGTTGTTGTTGCAGTGAAGTATTTTTCCTTACTGTTCCCCCTTCTGGCCTCTGAAGAAACATTCTTTAGGATTAGCTTTTAGTCCAAGAATGTTTTTTGAGTTAAATAAACCTAACTTAAACCAGGCATGGTAGTACATGCCTGTAATCGCAGCACTCTGGGAGGCTGAGGCAGGAAGATCGAAAATTGGAATCCAGCCTGGGCAATTTAACCACTTATCTAGATCCTATCTCAAAATACAAAATTAACAAAAGGGCTGGGGGTATAGTTCAGTGAGAAGACTCTGGTTTCAATCTCTAGTAACAGACAGACAGACAGACACACACACACACACAACATAAAACTCAATTCATAGGATGTTTAGGCTGTTCCCTAATTCTCAGACTTTGAAAAAATTCCACAGTGGCTGGAATCCCTTTTGTTCTGTTCTCAGAAATTCTATCTCAGCTTGAAATGTCCTGGTTTGGAGGAAACCTGACTGGTCTAGCAGCTGTCAGCCCTGACCAGGAATTTCCAACCTCGTTTCTGTAGATCTAGAGATCACCTTCGAGTAAGTCTAGGCCTCTAGGAAAATTCTCATAATCCCACCTACTAACAGACGCTTGCTCTGACTTTTTAACAGGGTCTGGAATAGAACGCAGGTACATTTTTTGGCTTGGCTATCAGCCCTTTAAGTATTATCTGTAATCTTGGCATCAGCCTTTCCAGATAACTCTTATTATCCCACCTTACAGAGGGACGTTTCTCACGGGCAACACTCTGCTTCCCCCGGCAAATGTTAGCATGGCTCCCAGGGGTTTTGGATAAAGTCCCATTTTTTCACCAAGACCCGCAAAACAGACACCCAGACCTTCATTTAGGTTTTCCTTCTGGTCACTGTCCCCTCTCACTGAAGATGCCACCCCTTGGCCCTCACGTTTCCCCTTCATGCACTGCTGGCCTGTCCCTGATTCACCCTGTCACCCTCTGCACTAGCCCTGAGCCTGCTCCATCCAGAATGCCCTTCTCAGTCCTGCTTTCCCCACATCAGGTCCTAAGAAGGCGACTGCCTCTAAATTATTCCTGATCGCTTAGGATTAAGTCCTCTCCTTTAAGCTCCCCTGAGACTTGCTGGTTTCATCTAAATATTGGTAAATGAGTAGTGTAGGGTTTCTCCTTTAAACTTAGTAATCAAAAAACAAACACCAGGTTTCATGATATTATTACTAATTCTTGAAACATCAGCTGGATGTGGTGGCACACACCTGTGATCTCAGCATTTGGGAGGCTGAGGCAGGAGGATCACTGTGAGTTTGAGGCCAGCCTGGGCTACGTGTCTCAAAACACAAACAAAGTAGCTGAAACATTGCCCGTGCTAATCTAGAGGTGCCTCAGTGACAGTACTTTGGGTTGCAAGTGACAGATCTAACTCAAGGTGGCTAAAGCAAAAAGGAGCAAGTTCCTGGCCAGGCCAGCAGAGCACAGGGAAGAGGGGACTCAGAAACCAGGACACCCCCAGGCAGCCCCTTATCTTGGTCTCTGAGTCCCTGCTTCTTGCAAGTCGGTGTCATTTTCTCTGCTGGAAAGGAAAGATCTCTTCCTCTTAAATTCCCAGTTGAAAATCCTGTGGACAGCTCAGGCAATTTGGGCCCTCATCCCTCGCACCAGCAGAGCCTCAGGGTTCACGTAAGTCAAGAAGGGGAGGATACGCAATATCACTCTTTTAAATCAAGAAATGCGTGAAATGCTTGAAATTTGTACAGCTCTCTCCTTAAAATACAGCCTCTGAGTGAACACAGGGGATGAGGCTGGGGAGACGAGCAGGTTCAGGAACTCGTGCAGCCTACGCCCCACCAAAGCCTGCTGGCTCCACCAGGCTGGTGACCACCTCATGGCTCTAAAGTTCCATCTTCCACAGATGTGTGCTGCTGACAGGATACAAGGGATTCCCAGCCTTGCCACTGTTGACTTTGTTTGTTTGGGGGTTTTTGAGACAAGGTCTCTCTATGTAGTCCAGGCTAGCCTTGAACTCACAGCAATCCTCCTGCCTCAGCCTCCCAGTGCTGGGATTGCCACACCCAGCTGGACCTGGATAATTTGTGGCTGTGGTGGGCTGTACTGTACTCCCAGAGTGTGGAGCAGCTTCCCTAATCTCAATTCCCTGGTGGGCCCCACCCCACCCCACCTCTTCATTCATTTGCACACCCCACTCCTGCTCTCTGGGCTGTGATAACAAAAAATGTCTCCAGACATTGTCTAATGTCCCGTGGTGGTCAGGTTCTTTCCCCTCTTTCCACCTCTTGAAAACCACTGACTTATATTTACCAGAGACAGCTGGTTAAAGTCGTGAAGCCTAAACCTAAGAATAAAAGGGAAACGGGGTATGGTAATGCACAACTGTAATCCAAGCAGTCTAGGGGGCTGAGGCAGGAGGATCGGAAGTTCAGGCCCAACTTGGGCAACTTAGCAATGTGGTGAGATCCTGTCTCAAAATAAAAATTTTAAAAGGGAGCTGAGGATGTGTGTAGCATAGTGCAAGGGTCCTGGGTTCATCATCAGTACCAAAAAGCAAAACACAACACAAGGAACACTGAACTATGACCAGTTCGAAGGGCATAAAATAATAATAATTTTATAAAACAGCTTCAACATTTTTACTAGATACATAATCAATATATACAAACTAAAAACTAATTTACAGCCTATTCTATGTTTGTTTGTTTGTTTCATATCAGGTATCAAACTCATGACCTTGCACTTGCCAGGCAGGTGCTTGTGCCACTGAGCTGTATCCTCAGTCCCTATTTTTGTTTGTTTTTTTGAGACAGGGTCTCCCTATGTATATGGCCCAGGCTGGCCTTAAACTGGCAGTGATCCTACTGCCTCAGCCTCCCAAATTACAGGACTGCAGGTATGCAAGGCCATGCCTGGCTTGACTATTCTGGGTTTTTTTTTTTTTAAATTTGTTTGCCTATTATGCTTTTAGAGAGCAAACAATGCTTTAAAAAATGTGAAGAGGAAATGATATATTATCACCAACATGATTATATTTAGTTTGGCTTTTCACATATCCCTATTAGCCCTGGATTCAACATTAGTGAAACACTTGAAAGAGTTGCCCCTCAGTATTTCTCTCACATTAAACGTTATTTATGGACAAAACATTAAATTTTCTTGTAAAAAACTTATGCTGTTTGAAAAGCAAAATTCAGGAATTCAAACAAAATGTGACCTATGCAATGTTTACTTGTTGATACTGAAACATCAAGTTTCACAAAGTTTGGGGCTTTGGTATGTCACTTCATGTTGAGTTTTTTGGCTTTTTTTGCTTCTTTGCACAATTCAAGTCTCACATATACTATTTACTAACACAGTTTTCTTTAAAAATATGCTTTGAAGCCAGGTCAACACTCCTGAGGCAGGAGGATCACAAATCCAGGGCCAGCCTGGGCAATCTAGGGATCCCTGTCTCAATATAAAGAGGGCTGGGAATATAGCTCAGGTCAAAGTGCTTCCCCAGCATGTGAAAGGCTCTGAGTTTGACCCCCAAAATTGGAAAAACAAGCATTATTGTCTATTTGTTTGACACAGGGTCCTTGCTATTAGTTCAGGCTGGCCTTGAATTTACTATGTAGCCTAGGCTAATCTCAAACTCAGAGTGATCCTCCTGCCTCAGCCTCAAGTACTGTGATGATAGGCATGCAACACCACACCTGGCAGAACCAGTACTTTTAATACCCTTAAAGTAAATATATAACTTTAAAATAAAAAACTCATTTTTGCTCTACCTAATATCACATCCAGTGTAAAAAGAGGAGTATCAGGCATGGAAAACAACAGGAAATGTATAAATTTCATTTAGTATGTTAGTGTAAAGTTAGTCCTAAAGCCAAATACTTTATGTCATTTCACAAGATCTCATAAGAAGGGTCTGGTGCACATGCTTGCAGTCTCTGCATTTGGGAGACTGAGGCAGGAGGACTGAGAATTTAAGACCAACCCAAGCTATTGTAGCCAGACCCTGTTGGGAAAAAGGAAGGAAGGGAGGGAGGGAGGGAGGGAGGGAGGGAGGGAGGGAGGGAGAGGAAAGGAAATGAAAGAAAGAAAATGATTTTTTTCAAAAGTAAAAAATCTTAAGTGCATTATTTTGAGATGCAAAATGGCTGTATTTATGTTTAAATATCAGCATTTTAACTATTTATAATATACTGTTTGAATATTTTAACATTATTTTAAATGAATTGTATAATCTTCAATAACATAGATGTATAAAATAAAACATGTCAACACTTTTTTGTGCATCACAAACCAAGAACCACAGGATTTTCTAGATTCCTCAAGGCTTCCAGAAGGGGCTTTTGAGTCCCCCGGGTGCAAGAAGTGGATTAAATGTCATCTGCTAGACTCTTCGGCCAACCCTGCCGGAATCTTGAGGTATAAGTGTAATATTTGGAAATGAAAATACTTGCAAGAGTCCTTTTAGCTGGTTTTACTTATATGGAAGCAAAATCTTCAAGGATCGTAAGAAATAAAATTTTTATTTAAAAAGGAATTAAAAAAAAAAACTTTTTTTTTTGAGACAGAGTCTCGCTCTGTAGCCCAGGCTGGCCTCAAATTCAAAGCGATCTTCCTGCTTCAACCTCCCAAGTACTGAGATTACAGGAGAGCGCCACCATGTCTGGCTGCAAAAACTTCCTTTTTAAAATTGACTTGCAAGTAAATAACATACTAAAATGAATTTTTGCCAATCTAAGAAGAATTAATCACACTTTTCTATCAATAAAGGCCAGAAAAATGAAGTTAAAATGAAATGAAACAAAACAAAAATAGAAAAAAATCAGTTACTTTCCACCTGCAACTGCTTTCTCTTCCCATGTCCCCCCAAAACAAGAAAAGAAAAAAAAAAGAGAGAGGAGAAGAGGAGAACAGAAGTTTTCATTCCTACAGGGAAGGACTGAGACAATTAGTATGGATATTTTTTACATTCTACCATACTATTTTTATACTGGGCTATGCAGCGCCTCTCACAGGCCAACAGCCAAACTACACCTCCAATCCAATCATGAAAGGGATGTTTTACTGCATACCTGTTGTAGTGTGAAAAACATACGAGGTATTTTTCATACATTGTTTAATTCTCGAATCAACTCTGGCAATAGATGTTATTAAATCAATTTTACAACTGATAAAATGAAAGCCAAGAGAAATTTGGCCAAGGTTACAGAGCTGTGTCAGGACCAAAATTCAAATCTGATCTGTCTGAATTCGAGTTGGTAAGATTTAATGAATCAATCATCTAATGTCATTGACAAGGAAAATTTAAAACACCAAAACCCATGTCAGTCACTTGGGCTTGATACTGACTCAAAAAATATTCAATTTAAGAGCTAGAGATATAGCTCAGCAGCACGGTGCCTGCCTGGCAAGCTCAAGGTCATGAGTTCAATAACCAGTACAAAGAAAAAAAAATTTTCAACTTCACCTATAAAAAAAAAAAAAGCAAGCTGAGTGTAGTGGTGCACCCCGGAGCTCCAGCGACTGAGACAGGAATATCTCTGCAATTTCAAGGCCAACCTGGACCACATAGTGAGACCTGGTCTACAAATAAATAAAGATATAATCAACCAATCAATTCAACCAACCAAACAAACAAAACACAGCTGGATGTGATGGCACAACCTTGCATTTGCCAGGCACTTACACTGCTGAGCTATATATCCAACCCACCCCAATATGTTTTAGGTTGTCAAAAAAAAAAAAAAATCCAGGGCTGGGGATTTAGCTCAGTGGCATAAGCGCCTGCCTTGCAAGTGCGCAGTCATGAGTTTGAGCCCCAGTGCCAAAAAAAAAAAAAAAAAAAAATCAATCTATGAATTGTTTATCCTGACTCATATCTTAAAATAGAGCTTTTTCCCATGATTTCAATTTTTGTTTAATGAAAACTTTGATGTTACAGTAAGGTGATATTGAATCACATATAATATGCCCTTAACAATATCAATTAAAGTAAATTAGATATATAATTCATTTAATTAACTGGTACATAGTTACCACATTCCAAACTCTACCTTTCTCCATTAGAACCTAAGACATCTCTAGCAAAATACAGGGAATATGGCCTAGACAGAATGAAACTAATATTCTTATAGATGTTTTTAATCAAATTTGAATAAGTGATAGAAACTACAGATGAGGAATCATAAAAAGTTTCTGCAACTAGAATACCTTTGCTATCTGCAAGAATCATGTTAAAAAAAAAACTATTTATAGGTTAAAAGTGATATTCTAAAACCTCCAAGAGAGCAATATTTACTTTTTCTAACCATTAAATAGAAAAAGTTATTCTTCAGTGAATGATTAACAAGAGCTTAAATAAATGTAATTATAAACATAGAATAATATTGGGATCCTATTTAAACAGCTTGATTTGATATGAACACTCTCATGCAGGGAAAATTTGGATTTCCACTTGGAAATCCAAAAATATTATTAAATAATAGAAATGGTGCCATATATGATAAAACTATGAATTGAGGGAAACTTTACGTTACTTTCTCATATAATTCATTTAATTATAGGGCTGGGGATTTAGCTCAGTGGTGTCAGTGCCTGCCTGGCAAATGCAAGGTCACAAGTTTGATCACTGATACCAAAAAAAAAAAAAAAAATTTAAGGGGCTGAGGATTTAGCTCAGCAGCATAAGTGCTTGCCTGGCAAGCACGAGGTTGTGAGTTCAATCCCCGGTACCAGGAAAAAAGCAAAAAAAAAAAATTTTTTTTTAAATTACTGATTAAAAGACTGGCTGAGAAAACTCAAACTATTAGAAAATAGTCTATGTTAAAAGAAAAGCATGTAATTAAAACTACTGAACAGTAAAGACAATTCTGTCGCTTGGGTGATCTAAGGTGTTACTTGAAAATGTTTTGGAGAGTCCAGAGGTTGATGAAACAGGGACCTGTTAGTATTTAAGGGAATTCACTTAGTTTTCTTACTGTCCTATCTTGGCCAGAGATTAGGTAACTAAGTCTGAAAGAAAGAGCAAGAGTTCACTGTTATCGGTCTTTCGTGTTAATCAACTATCTATTGTATGCCTCGTCCTTTTACCTTGTTTTGAATATCAGCATATTGTTATAGAGGAAAAAACACTCTTTAACATAAAATAGAACCCAGGATAGCTGAGTTTTAGATGCACAAGCCTGTTTTTAGCCTTTGAGAGTTTTAGAATTTGGGGAAAACTGAAGAGTCATAGCATAAAGCGGGTAAATTCATGAACAGAAACTTTCTGTTTCAATCAATTCTCTTGATTTTTCTAAACTAAAAAAGTAATGTATTTATACGGCCAAGCAAACAATACAGAAACACATTAAGCTAGAAGTGAAAGATCAGCCAGGCACAGTGCTGCATACATGTAATCCCATCTCTTAGGAGGCTGAGGCAGGAGGATTGCCAAGTGTTTGAGGCCAGTTTAGGCTCCATAGTGAATTCAAGGCCAGTTTGGACTACACAGTGAGATCCTGTCTCAAAAAAAAAAAAAAAGAAAAAAAGTCTCCTCTTTCATTAACCCCAAGTCCCAAAAGTAACCATTACTTCCAGGTTTTTCTATATCTACATGAGCATGTGTGCAAAGTTGGTTTAAAAAAAAAAAACTTGAATCATTACATTTAGTTTCAGTCCTGGTTTCTAATTAATGAAAATGTAAGCTTATTCTACTCATCCCTTCACTTCTTTCTCCTCGTCAATGTCACAGCTCAGCTGACGATAGGAGTTGTTTTGATAATCTTTTCTCAGTGGCCACTGTGGTGCCCTGTTTTTATTAAATAAACGTTTGTAGACTTGAATTTAAGCAAATAATCAAAGTAAATGGACAAAGGGTAAAAAAAAAGCTAACATCAAATAAAATCAGATGGAGAATGGGCAGAGCTCAACGCTGCTCGGCAGCTCGCGCCAGCCCAGTCCAATCCCAGTGGCACAAATGGTAACAGTAACAGCCGAGATCTTAGAGAAATGAAATGAGTTCTCTAAACCTGCTTTTGCTGATGTACATAACTCTCTGTAAGGGGGGAAAAAAGGCCCAGCATGCCAGCAGTCCCAGCTATGTGGGGGGCTGAGGCAGGAAGGATGAAAGTTCAATTACCCAGTCTGGGTAATTTAGTGAGGCTCTAAATTAACAAATAAGTCTCTAAATAAATCAATAAGTAAGTCTCTAACTAAATTAATAAATAAGTGTTGGAGGTGTAGCTCAGGCCCCCCTGGATTCACTCTCCAATACTGAGAAAAAGAAAGAAAAAAGGAAGCAAAGGAAAAGAGACAGACCCGGGGCAGCCCCCAGCTAGTGAAATGAGGTAAAGGCTTGATCGTCAACCACGATCATGAGCCCTTAAGGCCCTGGCTTTGGTCTCCGGAACCTTCACACACACACACACACACATGCACAAAATGTCCCTGTTTTTCTGTTTGGGTTTTTTGGCAGTGTTGGAGATGGAACCTAGTACCCTGGGGCATTTGAGATAAGTGCTACACTCCAGCCCTGAAACGTGCCTCTTAGTTACTTTGTTACACCTTAGTGTGTTTCTTTTGTTTTGGGGTTTTTGTTGATGTTGTTGTTTTTTATTTTTTTGAAACAGGGTCTCACTGTGTAGTGCAGGCAGGCCCTGAACTCACTGGGTAGCCCATCCTGGGCTCAAACTCTCATCTATCCTCCTGCTTTAGCCTCCTGAGCTCTGGGATTATAGACCTGCACCACCATTCCCAGTACCTTAGTGTGCTTCTTAGCAGCATTCCTGATGCATGGTCCTTTGCGTCCGTGTACATACCCCTTCCATTTTCTCAGTCTTTTCAGCCTTTGGTGGAAACATATGTTCAAGCCAGTGATATAGCTCAGTGGCATAGCTCCTGCCTGGCAAGTACAAGGTCCTGAGTTCAATTCCTGTTACAAAAAACAGAGGTATGTTCATAGGGATATAATTATAGCTTGGAAAATAATAGCAAACTAGAACCTTAAGAACCGTTTTCTTTTCTCTTTCTCCCCCCACCGCCAATTTTTTTAGACAATATCTTACTTTATAGTTCAGGCTGGCCTCAAATTCACAGTGATCGTCCTGCCTCAGCCTCCAGAGTGCTGGGATTACAGGTGTGCACCACCACATCTGGCTCAACATATTGGGTTTTTTTTTGTTCTACATATTGTTTTAAAATGGTATTTTCTTTGTGTTGTACTAGGCAATTAAAAGAATTAAAAATGTTTTAATTGAAGAGGAGGGTGCCCTGCCCTATTCATACATGATAAAAAGATATATCTATTTATGTCTGGAATTCAGAACCACCTAGAGAAGTCATGAATTTCTGGGGCACATTTGAGGTGTCCTTCAGAACACCATGTCATAGTCCAAGACCTTTTCAGAGGATTTAATATGGACATGTGGGTCCCTGAGCCTCTTTCTTAGAGCCAGTAATGTTGGTGTCAGATAAATCAATCAAACAATATGCTGTGACTCACATCAAATAGCCTGTCCCCTACAGTTTTAAAATTTAGAGCTGGCTAGACACACAGAAAGCAGGAGGGTGTGGTAAAGTGACTAGGGAAGCCTGGCTTCAAATCCTACTCCCACCACTCTTCAGCCTGGGAAGTTCAGTTTCTTCTCTAAAGCCGGAACAGCCTGGCCAAAGCTCAGCTGGTCGCTCCTGGCATTCACTTGGCAAGTCTCTGCAGGCCCTTCCCTGGCCACCAAGTATACACCTGAGGACAAACAGACACAGACTTTGCACTTAAGATGTTCACAGGGCTAGATATGGTGATGCATACCTGGAATCCCATCATCCCGGGAGGCCAAGGCAGGAGGATTGTGATTTTAAACCAGTCTGGGCATTTAGCAAGACTGTTAGCATAAGAAAGAGTAATAAGAAAGAAGAGAGGAAGAGAAAGACTAGGAAGAAGAAAGGAAAGGCGAAGAGGGGGAAAGAGGAGGAGAGGAAGAAGTTTTGCTGCTGCAAAACACTGATGGCTCTGTTTCTGGCTAGGTGTGGTGGTGCACACCTGTAATCCCAGCACTCAGGAGGCTGAGGCAGGAGGGTCACCATGAGTATGAGGCCAACCTGGGCTACACAATGAACTCAAGACCAGCCTGCATTATAGGAGACCCTGTCTCAAAATAATAATAATAAAATAATAATGATGATGATAATAGAAATAATTGAAGAAAACTTTTTGAAACTAAAGAAGGACTGGAGTCTAGAGGTTGTTGGTGTTCTCCGGATCCCCATCATGATTGATAAAAGAAGACCGACACCTAGACACATCTTGCTAACATTCTAGAGCTCCTGTGTGAGAGAGAGAGAGAGAGAGAGAGAGAGAGAGAGAGAGAGACAAGAAATCACCTACAGAGGAAGAAGAGTCTAGCTTCTTGCTGGCAGACATCTTGCATGCTGGACACTAGAAGTCAGGGAACGATATCAGAATGGCGTTGCAGGAGGACAGCTTTCACCTGTCCCACTGAACTGACATTTGATATTGAGGGGAAACAAGGACACTTTCTGATATGGATGAATTCAGAGGACTCCTTTCCCATGTACCCTCTTTGAAAGAATTATTAAAGTGTGTCCTTTAATAACAGAGGGTGGCTGCAACAGGTGATATGATGCTCTTCTCCCACAACACAATCCAATCCAAAAAGTTGAGTGAAAAGTCACACCTGTACCTGGAAGGGTGGCAGCCACCAGCAGCTCTTTTGGGCACACAGGGAAGGGAACAGTATTACCCAGATACTGTTAAAGGTTGTATTTTTAAAGATTTCATGAGGACCATTGTAGCTTATATGGGAGGTTTGTTTTCTTTCTTTTTCTCTTTTTTTTTTTTTTTTTTTTTTTTTTTTTTTTTTTTTTTTTTTTTTTTTTGTCTTTTTGAGACAGGGTCTCTCTTTGCAGTTCGGGCAAGGCTTGAGCTCACTTTGCAGCTCAGGTTGGTCTCAAACTCACAACGATCCTCCTGCCTCAGCCTCCCAAGTGCTGGGATTACAGGCGTGAGCCACCACACCCAGCGAAATAGCTCCTTTTGGGCATACAGCTTTTAGTTTATTTGAATTATTTCATTTTGGTGATCCCAGGAATACATTTCTTATTTTAAAAATTGTTTTAAATATTTCCAAATAGCTAGGCATGGTGGCACATACCTGTAATCCCAGAACTCGGGAGGCTGAGGCAGGAGGATAGATGTGAGGTCAAGGCTAGCCTGAACTGCACAATGAAACCCTGTTTCAAAAGGACAAAAAAAAATGCCAAATTGTTTTCCACACATTTTGTCCATGTTTTCTTTGATCTGCTGCTGCAAAACACTGATGGCTCTGTTTCTGGCTAAATGACCTTCAAGAATGGTCCTGTAGGGAAAATTATACTGGTTTCAAAAGCAGGAGAAACTGGGTGTGATGACCTGTAATCCCAACATTCAGGAAGCTGAGGCAGGAGAGCACAAATTCCAGGACAGCCTGGGAAATAGCAATTTCAAGGCCAACCAGAATTGCATAGTGAAACCCTGTCTCAAAAAGATAAAAAAAAAAAAAAAAAAAAAAAGCTTGTCTTTTTTTCCAGTATATTCTTTTGGCCCCTGTCAAGAATCAGATGATTATAGTTGCACTGAGTTTATATTCTACTCTATTGTGCTACATATCTTTTTCTGTGAGTACCATACTGTTTTTATTACTATGGCTTTGTGGTATAATTTGAAATCAATTATCATGATGTTCCCACCTTGCATTTTTTGCTTAGGTTTGCTTTGGCTTTTCTGGTTCTCCTGTATTTCCATATACATTTTAGGATTTTTCTTTTCTAATTCTGTCAAGAATGTCATAAGAGGAGCCAGGGATATAGCCCAGCGGCACAGTGCCTGCCTAGCTAGCACAAAGTCATGAGTTCAACCAACTGTACTAAAAAAAAAAAAAAGAAAAAAGAAAAAGAATGTCATAGGAATTTTCTTGTTGCTTTGAGACAGAATCTTGCTATGTAGTTCAGGTTGGGCTCAAACTCACTATGTAACCCAAGCTGACTCAAACTCAACTGTCGTTGGAATTTCGATGGGGATTGCACTGAATCTGTAGATCATTTTTGGCAATAAGGCCACTTTAAAAATAGAAATTCTGCCAATCCATGAACATTGCAGGGATTTCTGTTTTCTAATGTCTCCTCCAATTTCTTTCATTAGTATTCTATACTTTTTATTGTAGAAGTCTTTCAACTCATTGGTTAGGCTGGTTTCTAGGTGTTTTTTAAGCTACTGTTTTCCTGATTTCTTTCTCAGCCTGTTCATTACTCGTGTACAGACAGTTACTGACTTTTGTAATCATGATTCTGTATCTTGCTATTTTGTTGAATTCATCAGCTCTAAAAGTCTTTTGGTGGAGTCTTTAGGGTCTTGTAAGTTTAGGATCATTTTAGCTGTAAATAAGGATAATTTGACTTCTTTCCTATTTGTATCCCCTTCATTTATCTTTCCTAATCGATCTGACTAAAATTTCAAGTCCCACTTTGAACAGGAGTGGTGCTAGTGGACATCCTCATCTCATTTCTGACTTTAGAGGAAACACGGTTTTTCTGCATTTGATGTTGGGATGTGGAGTTTTAAAATAAATATCCTTTAATGTATTTAATGCTTAATTAAATAGCTTTAACATCAGACAAGTTTGCAATTCAAAGAAGATACTTTGGCCAAAATCACACATAAATTTGAAAACATAGATTCTGACAAATGACAAATGCCCCGGGATGATGCTCGTGGGTGCTCAGGCTTGCTCTTGTGTCACCCCACCAGGACCACGTGTCAGCCTGACCTCTGCCTCCTCATCTCTGCTTCTGCGTTGGGCCTGCTATCTTATTTGCTTCCTATCATGCGCAGGGTTTATCTGAGTACTGACTTCCAGGGATATCAAAGGCAGTGGCACATCATCGCCTGCAGGGGACCGAATGAGATATTAGGCGCCCTGCTGTCTCTCTGACAGGAGGCCCTGGGCGCTGCCTTAAGAGGAAACAGCCGCTCCCTACCTGGTTGAGCTACTGACTGTAGAGGATGAAGGTTGGCACTCCCTAAACCAACCACTCCAAAGGTAGCTGGCCTTGTGTGAGTCAGAGAGGACCTTGGAAAAGTGTAGGGCAGCTGTTGTGCAAGGTTCCCTTACCAGCCCTATTCTAGTGTCCCCATGGACCGTCTTTATGAGCATCATCCAGAGGCCTTGCAGCTACCCTTGTTTCCTCACTATTTGTGTCAAACTCACCATCTCATAGCAAAATCTTTTACTCTGTTACTTGGCAAACAGGACCAAGTCATAACCGTAAGCACCTCATGGGGCTGAGCCCCCACCTGATCTCTGCAGAGAATGCAGTGCTGTCTTCGGCCCAGAGCAGAGATAACCTTAGATCCCTTGATAGGTGTGCAAATAGCAGCAAAGGTGAAAGAGACAGAGGAGCACGAAGGTCACCTTGGGCCATGAGGAGACCCACATGCACGTATCCAGACGTGCAGACTTAGTGCCCCTGGCTGCCTGAGCTTCACTCCTCTCATGCCAACGCTCACATGAGCAAGACTTCATTGCAGCTCAGGTCCGTGGATTTTGAGATATGCAGTGGGATATCTATTTTGAAGAAACTCTTCCACCTTGTAGGCTGGTGAATTCCTATGAGGACTGAGCTAATACAAAGATCCTGGTTGCACTCCTGCTCCCTTTGGTGTCTGACAGCACCTCCTTTGCCAGGCAGCAGCTCTGTGGCTCAGCTCATACCTGGGTCAGGGTTGCTGGCGCATGATCTTGAAGAGCTGTGATCCATGTGTCCTCTACAGCGAAAACACTAAAGGCATCCAGGGATCAAGTGACTAGTTAGAATAAAACAAAACATGCTCATGGGTCCTGACATTGCACGATTGCTTTTGTTTTGAATCAGAAAAAAAAAAAAAAAAGGAAATGATCCTAAGTGAAAAAAATCAAACTCACATGTGTAAATACCCTATTGTCTCCCTAGTGTAAGAAATGGTAAGAGTATGTAAGATACAAAATCCTCAATAAATACAGTAAAAGGATAAGTCTCTGCACAAAAGGAAAAAAGTAATATCTCAGGGAAAAGGAGGAAAAAGAAAAAGGAAGGGAAAAGAAAGGAGAGAAGGAAGGAGGGAGGAGAAAGCAAAAGGAATAAAGAAAGAGACTTTTGACCCAACACTCAGTAGGTTGAGGCAGGATAGCCATGAGTTTGAGGCCAGCCTGAGCTACATAGTAAGTTCAAGGCCAGCCTGAACTACAAAGCAACACCCTGTCTCAAACAAACAAAGCAGCTCTCAGGACTTTCCAGTGTGATTCTAGCCCCCAGAAAAGCCCAGAGACAGGCCCAAAACATTTATGACACAGTCTGCCTGAGCCTCTGTGACTCTTCAGCAGCTAAACCGCAGGTACGAGCAAGGGAGGGAGGCACAACTCCAACACTCCTCTGCTAGAGAAGCACTTGTATGTTCCTTGGGGACATTGGGGCACTAAATGACTCTGGGAGCTGCCAATGAGAACTGAGTAAAGGACAGACAGACAGTCAAAGGCAATAAAAGGCTACTACTGTGCCAAAAACTCTCTCAGGGAATGATTGAAATTAACCTTTCCTGCATAAAGCAGGGTGGCACCAATTTTGGGATCCTCAGTCCTTACATCAGTGGCTACTTTCCCTGCCTTAACCAGATGTATGGAACATTTTCAGATCTCCAGGATCTACTGGGTTAGAATTCATTGCTCAAAGCCAGATGCAGTGGTGCACCCTGTAGTCCCAGCTACTCAGAAGGCTGAGGCAGGAGGATCAAAACTTTAGGGCTAGCCATTTAGTAAAACCCTGACTCAAAATAAAAAATGGACTGAGAATATAGCTCAGTTGCTTTAGGTTCAATTCTAAGCACACACACACACACACACACACACACACACACACACACAAAAGTCCATAAGCATGATTATGGTTATAGAGACCTCACTTAAAATGCAGGCTCAAAAAAAAAAAATGCAGGCTCCAAGAGCCCAGGGATGGTAGTGTCCATGTGGTGATATAGTGCTTCACACCTACTGTGTGCATATGTTAGCCTAATTTGGACAACTGCCTCACAAAGGACATCAGGGTGACTGCTCTTAACTTCTGCTGAATGTAAGAGGGCAAGACTCAGGCCCGCCCACACTCTCCACCCTCTCCTGCTCCGCCCCTTGGCTGTCACCTTCCACAGTAATCAGAACGACAGCTAAGGCTCAGGTGGCACCGCTCCCAGCCAGACACTGTCCCGCAGCCACTCATGTGAACTCTTTCAACCCTCTCAAGCGCCCCGGGAGTGGTTTCCTCAGACCTGTCACAGGATCTGGACATTTCCTAGTCAGGCCCACCGGCAGAGTGTGCAGACCAGGGAACCGTCCTGCCCTGTCTCTTTCTGAACAAGAGGAAACCCTGTGTCCACACAGTACCCAATTGGCCCCTGTCTCAGGAGGGCCCATAAGGGAGCCAGGCAGAGAGAAGTCAGACAGAACCTGAACTAGGGCCTACAGGAGAGTGCTAGGTTGGAAGAACTGGAGAAGTCCATAGGGGTCTCCTACTTAACTTTATGCTTCACTAATTTTGTTTTGTTTTGCTTTGGTTTTTGTTTTCTGGGACAAGGTCTCACTGTGTAGCCCAGGTTGACCTCAAACTCACATGGATCCTCCTGCCTCAGCCTCCTAAGTGTTGGGATTACAGGCCTGGGCCACCGTGTCCAGCTCCAGCTTCCTTAATTTTGTCCATGAAGCCAGGGATGGTGGTACAGGCCTGTAATCCCAGCACTCTGGGAGTCTGAGGCACTAACATCAAAAGTTTGGGCCCAGCGTATGTAATTTAGCAAGGCCCTACCTCAAAATGTAAAAAAAAAAAAGCTGGGCATGGTGCCACACACCTGCAATGCCAATACTGAGGCAGGAGAGTGGCATGAGTTTAAGGCCAGTTAGGGTTATGCAGGGAGACCCTGTCTCGAAGAAGGCGTGGGGGCTGGGGGTGCAGCCCAGGTTGCCTAAGGTTCAATTCCCACTACAGAAAAAGAAAAAAACAAAACAGTCCACCATCCCCGGAGAAGACGCCCCTGGCGGTCAGTGACACTGTTCTCTTCTCCCCAGGCCCACGCCAAGGTCTGGCATAACTACAACAGCAACTTCCGGCCGGGCCAGCGGGGCTGGATGTCCATCACTCTGGGCTCGCACTGGATCGAGCCCACGCGGCCCGACGCCTCGGCGGACGTGCAGCGGTGCCAGCGCTCGCTGGCGGCCGTGCTCGGCTGGTTCGCAGGCCCGATCCACGGGCGCGGGGACTACCCGGCCGGCCTGCGGGAGGAGCTGCGCGCCGCGCTGCCGCGCTTCTCGGCCGCCGAGCAGCGCCTGGTGCGGGGCACGGCCGACTTCTTCGCCTTCTCCTTCGGCCCCAACAACTTCAAGCCCCCGGGCACCGTGCCTAAAATGGGGCAGAATGTGTCCCTCAATCTGAGACAAGTGCTGAACTGGATCAAGCTGGAGTACGGCAACCCCCGCATCCTGATCGCCGAGAACGGCTGGTTCACGGACAGCCACGTGACGACGGAGGACACCACGGCCATCTACATGATGAAGAACTTCCTCAACCAGGTTCTCCAAGGTCGGTTGTGCATGGCACTTAGAAGGAAAGAGTGACTCTTCACGGGTATTGAAAGTCACCTGTAAGCGGGGCTGGTGGTGCGCACCGGGAAGGCCAGCATTCTGGAAGGCTGAGGCAAGAGGATTGCAAATTGGAAACCAGCCTGGGCGACTTAGTGATTTAGCAAGACCCTGTCTCAAGAAAAAAATAAAAAAGGGATGGGGGTGTAGTTCAGTGAAGGCCCTGGGTTCAGTCTCTAGCAACACACACACATTCGCAGATGTTTAAAGTTCCCTATCATGAGTACTTTAAGATGCTTCTTGAAATTCTAATCCTTTGAGTCGGTACCATGACTGAGTGACACAAGTCCTAAAGGCAGAGCTGAGTCGTTTCTATTGCTCTTGAAGATTTCTTCAGATCCCTACATCTCCACCTCATTCCTTTTTTCTCCACCCAAGCAGTGACACCTGCAGGTGGCTGCTGGGAACAATGACGCCCCCCAGCAGCTCCACCCTGCAGGACGCGAAGCAATTCCCTGGGATCTTCCCATAGGCCCCCAAGTCTCAAGGACACGCCCCTTCTGCGGGAGAGCAAGACTCAGCCTCAGTTCCCAGAAGGATCCGACGGGGACACAGCCGCCCAGCTTTGGGCCATGTGCACACGGCTGGGCGCCTGGGAGTTCAGGGCGCCACCCACGGGCCTGGGTCAGGCTGAGCGCCTGGCTCCCCGTGGCCCTCCACCCGCCAAGGGGCTGGAGCCAGGCAGGATGTAGCCCACTGAGCTGCGGGAATTTCTGCCCGAGGATTGCCCACCCTGCAGGACAGGAATGTCAGTGATAAGCCCCTCTCTCCCACAAAAATACAGAAATGCAGCATTTCTAGGAAAAATAAAAGCTTTTAAGAAAAATGAACCAGAGGCCGGGCATGGTGGCTCACAGAGGCTGAGGCAGGAGAATCGCTGTAAGTTCAAGGCCGGCCTGAACTACAGTGAAATCCTTTCTTAAAAAGACAGTGGGGGGGGGGGTGTTTGAGCATTTGTTCTTTTTTCTGCTGCTGTCATACATCATATTTCATTTTTACCCAGTTTCTACACATTATTGAATGAGAGTTTTAAAGCTGAAACAGTCCTTAAAAATCATTTTGTCCATTATTTTCTGTCTACCGATGAGCAAACTGAGGCTTAAAACCATGACTCTGGCACCTTTTCTGGAATACTAAAAGGCATGGCCCGGGCTCCTGCCACTTTGATTTTTTTCCATCACTTTGTCTCTAGAGTTGATTTTTTTTTTTTTTTTTTTTTTGAGACAGGATCTCACTGTTGTAACCCAGGCTGGCCTTGAACTTGTGATAATCTTCCTGCCTCAGCCTCTTGAGTGCTGGGATTACAGGTGTGTGCTACCATGCCCAGCCTCAGCTGTATATTTTTAGTGTGTATGTTTCTAGTTCTATTTTCTATATGTCCTTATTTTTCTTAATTATATTGCAGGAATATTTTAAATTTGAACTTTTTAGCTGTGTCAACCAGTGTGTGTGTTGGGGGGGGGGAGTATCCTTATGGATACAACTAAGTGCCACTTTTTGAAATATAGTCATGCATTTTCTGAGTCCTGCCAAGTGGGAAAAGGGTTGGCTTCACAGTATGCGGTCCCTGGTGTGTCACCAAAGTGGCAGACATGAGCTGAGTGCTCAGTCCTTAGAGCGTGTCTGCTTTCTTCTCTCTGCAGCCATCAGGTCTGATGAAATACAAGTGTTCGGTTACACCGCCTGGTCGCTCCTGGATGGCTTTGAATGGCAGGATACTAACACCACCCGCCGAGGGCTGTTCTATGTGGATTTTAACAGTGAACAGAAAGAAAGGAAACCCAAGTCCTCAGCACATTACTATAAACAGCTAATACAAGAGAATGGTTTTCCTTTGAAAGAGTCCACACCCGACATGCAGGGTCAGTTTCCCTGCAACTTCTCCTGGGGTGTCACTGAGTCTGTTCTTAAGGTAAGGGTTTGCTTCTAATGAACCATTAGCAGGAAGGGTGTGCGCTGTCCTGTGACATTGACATGGTGACAGCCAAGAGATATCAGAACATGGTTATTTCGAGGCTTTGAGGGGAGCTGGGGAAAGGGGAGGAGAGACAATGCTGCTGAGATGCTGTTGTGGGCCAGAGTGCACATGTGGAGGGCCAGAGGCTACCTCCTGGGTCTCGGGTTCATGGGCTGGGCACTGAACTGCTGGACCCCAGGAGGAGTCAGCCTGTGTTGAGCCACTTGGACCAAGAATGAGGATGAATAGTTTGCCAAGGAATACTGGATTGCTCTTGGAAAAACCAGCTAGGTACGCTGGCGCCGGCCTGTAATACCAGTACTCAGAAAGCTGAGGCAGGAGGATCACCACAAATTTGAGACCAGCCAGGGCTACATAGTGAGTTCAAGGTTAACCAGGACTGCATAGAGACCCTGTCTCAAAAATAATAATAATAACAATGACAATAATAATAGTAAATTTTAAACAATAATAATAAGGAAAAATTTAAAAAGCAACCTTAGCCAAAGGTTGCATTTCTAGATGCTGAGTAGACAGAAGACTGGATGGCTTCTCTAGGGAGACTGGCAAAGTGAAAGTACTGTAGTGTAAAATTTAAAAATATTACTAGACCCCCAAACTGGATGGTGGTGCATGCTTATAATCCCAGCACTTAGGAGACTGAGGCAGGAGGATTGCCACAAGTTCAAAGCCAGCCTGAACTACATAGTGAGATCCTGTCTCAAAAAAAAAATTAAATTAGATTAAAATATTACTGAATCTATCCCCATATGTCTCTTTTCTAGTCCCTTGGTGTTCTATTCTTCTCCAACATTGTATTTTGAAAATTTTCAAACCTGTAAAATAAATATATTCCCTGCATCAAGACTGACTGATTGTTAACATGTGGCCACATCTGCTTTCTCTAACTGTCTTCTTATGAACCACTAATAAACTGCAGCCATCATTGTACCATGCCCTGAAATATTTCAGGTGTATCTGTTAAGAGCACAGACATTCTCTGTGACATTACTATCATGAAGGTACCCACATTTTAAAAAATGTTTTTATATTTCATGTTATTTTAAAATTTTGAGACAGGGTCTCACTAAGTTACTAAATTACCCAGGCAGGACTCAAACTTGTGATTCTCCTGCCTCAGCTTCCCAGAGGGCTAGGATCACAGGCATGCACTACCAGGCCAGCAGACATTTTTACTTAAGCTAGACACATAGTAGCATGTGTCCAAGAGAGTGACTTGAGCCCACAAATTTAAGACCAGCTGGGACAACATAGTAAGACCCTGTCTTATAAAAAGAAAAAAAAAAGCAGTGATAATACCTTGAGACCATAAGAATATACTGTTCCCAACAATTTATCCAATGGTTTTAACATAAATTCATGAAATTTGCTTTCATTATTACTTCCTAGGCCATAAAAGAGGAAGTTTTAATTACATTATTTCTTCCACATTTATTTCCTGGATTTTTTGTTTGTTATTTGTCTTTCAGTAACAGGAATTGAACTCAGGACCTCATGTTTGCCAGGTAGGCGCTGTGCCATTGAACTAAATCCTTAGCCCTCCTACCCCTCTTTTTTTCTGAGAATGTCTCACTATGTAGCCCAGGCTGGCTTTGAATTTCCAGCAATCCTCCTGCCTCAGCCTCCAGGGTGCTGAAATTATAGGTGTATGCCACCATACCTGAAAGTATTCCTCATTTTTTAGCACTCAGTTTTCTGGCACAAGATGTCCCAGAATCACCTTATTCTTTTCTTTTGGTGGGGGGGATACCGGGGATTGAACTGATGACCTCACGCTTGCTAGGCAGGCGCTTGTGCTGCTGAGCTAAATCCCTGGCTGCCTCATTCTTTTCTTTCCCCAGACCTGGAAAATACCATTTCTCAGAGGATCCCGGAGTCCCTGTAGTACACAACAGAATGTTAGAAATTTTGGGAGTTAGGCTGGATTTGGGGTACATCATCTTTACCTAGATCCCTTATACCCAGTTGTCTACAATTAATGCTTTCTGGAGATTTTTGTTAAAAAAAATTTTTATTATTATTAAGAGCAGAATATATTTATTGAAAGCTTCTGTCCAAGAGCGAGACAGAAGGGTCCCATGTGGGTTGTCAAAGACTCTCTCTTTTCTAGGGACTTTTATAGAGCAAAACCACAGAGTGCATACAGATTTGTTACCCAAGAAGTCCCAGTCCTGAGTTTATGAAACAAAAGCAAACTTACCTCTATTCAATGATCTTGGTGGAAGACCTCCAAATGATATAGGGAAAAGAAACTCCCAACCTACTGGATGTCTGATATGAGTTCGTGTTCTCTAAAATCAAAGAATGAATTTTAGGAACTACAGAGGTTAAGAGTACAATATATTTATTGAGAGAAAGAAGGCTTCTGTCTGTCTGAGACAGAGACAGAGTGGGTTGCCTTTTTAGAGATTTTAAAAAGTAAAACAAAGCCAGGCATGGTGCCCCAGCACTCAGAAAGCTGAGGCAGGAGGATCACCAACAATGTGAAGCTAGTCTGGGTTACAGAGCGAGTTCAGGGCCAGTCTGAACTATATGGTGAGTCCCTGTCTCAAAAACATAAAACCAAAAAAAAGTAAACAGATTTGATTTGATCTTGCCTTGTGTCATAGCAAGATTGCCTTTTGTAAATACCCTTTTCAATACCAGGCTGACGTGAGCTTTTTAAAACACTGTAAAATCAACTAGGAGGATTTTACTCAAACAATTAATTATATCCAGATTTAACTTCATGATCACATGATCAATGTTTTCTCAGTTTTATGTCCTACATAACCGGCTGGCAGATGGCAAGTGGGCAGTAATATGGTTTTGCAATTAGGCTATGAAAGATGACACATGAGAAAACAATTAGAGGGAAAAGATTTACCAAAGGTTAATTATCATTTTTCCTAGTGCATTTAAATTCAGTCATGAGGATAAACAGTATTTTAAAATAAGAAGAGAACTTTTGCTTGTCCTTATTAATCTTGAATTGAGAAATATTTTTCTTAAATTGAATTGGGAAATATTTTTCTTTGTTTTAGTTCAGACTCAAGGGCCTACTAGGCTATTAGTTGCAATCAGGGACAACTAAATCCAAGTCATGATTACCTTCTGTTTATATGATGCTTTAGAGTTACCAGGGATTGGCTCACCGGGGAGGTGGGTGCAACAGTTCAGTGCTAACTAGTGGCCTAGCCCAAGGGTAGGAGCGTCAGACCACAAGAATCTAGGACTTTCTGTGTTAGAGTTAACGTCAGGGGTTTTGGGGGGCATCTTACTGTCCTCGGGTAGAGACAGCAGTCATTGCTGTCGTGTTGGGTGAATAAATGCTATGTTCTCCTGGGGCATAATAAACTGAATGCAAATGTGACATTAGTTGGACTTTTGATATAGGAAGAGTTTAAAGTTACATTTTTTAGCACATGCAAGTGGCCTTAACTCACACCCACCCCATTAATCAGTCTCTTATAGGAACTGTTGCTGGGAACTTCCCAAGCCTACTCTAACTCCAAGTGCTGACTGCAGGGACTGACTCCAGTTTTACCTTTGCCTGTACTTTATGACAGGGCTTAGAATGCATCTTCATGATTGCTTTTTAGCCGAGGGTACCAAGCCAATTTCCAGATGCATTTGAACAGAATCACACTCAACCCCACCATATAACCTGGGTTTGATGTTCAAATGAGCTGGAAAACGACTTCTCAGTCTTTTCTTGTTTTCCAAGCCGAGGCCTGGATGTGGTCCCTCCCCTGATTCCTGGCCTCCATAGAGATTCTGAGGGCTGGCAAGGAGGGTAATTCAGCAGGCGAGCAGCCAGAACACAGGGGTCATTAGGAAGTATGTGTGCTTTATTTTATTTTGCATTTATTTTCTATCTCCTAGCGAGAGACAATGTCTTTCTCTCAAAGGAAGCATAGGAAGAGCCTCCCCAGCCAGCACTAGCTTCACCCAGTGTGCTTCTTTCCGCAGCCCGAGCTGATGGCTTCCTCTCCGCAGTTCACTGACCCCAGCCTGTATGTGTGGAATGCCACGGGCAACAGACGGCTGTACCAAGTCAAAGGAGTCAAGTTGAAAACACGGCAGGCTCAATGCACAGATTTCATCAGCATCAAAAAGCAACTGGAGATGCTGGCCCGAATGAAAGTCACCCACTTCCGGTTCGCTCTGGACTGGGCCTCTGTCCTTCCAAGCGGCAACCTGACCTCGGTTAACCGACAGGTTCTAAGGTACTACAGGTGTGTGGTCAGCGAGAGCCTGAAGTTCAACATCTCCCCAATGGTCACGCTGTACTACCCGACGCACGCCCACCTGGGCCTTCCCAGGCCGCTGCTGCACAGTGGGGGTTGGCTCAACCCATCCACGGCCCAGGCCTTCCAGGACTACGCAGGGCTGTGCTTCCGGGAGCTGGGGGACTTGGTGCGGCTCTGGATCACCATCAATGAGCCCAACCGGCTGAGCGACATCTACAACCGCACCGGGAACGACACCTACCAGGCGGCACACAACCTGCTGATGGCCCACGCGCTGGCCTGGCACCTCTATGACCGGCGCTACCGGGCGTCCCAGCGCGGGGCCGTGTCCCTGTCTCTGCACTCGGACTGGGCGGAACCTGCCAACCCCTTCGTGGACTCGCACTGGAAGGCGGCCGAGCGCTTCCTGCAGTTCGAGATCGCCTGGTTCGCAGAGCCGCTCTTCGGGAGCGGGGACTACCCGCGGGCCATGCGGGAGCACCTGGCCTCCCGGAACCGGCAGGGGCTGTCGGACTCCGCACTGCCGCACTTCACCCAGGCCGAGCGCAGGCTGGTCAAGGGCGCCGCCGACTTCTATGCCCTGAACCACTTCACCACCAGGTTCGTGATGCACGAGCAGCAGAGGGGCAGCAGCTACGACGCGGACCGGGACGTGCAGTTCCTGCAGGACATAACGCGCCTGAGCTCGCCCACGCGCCTGGCTGTGCTGCCCTGGGGCGCACGCAAGCTGCTGCGCTGGATCCGCAGTCACTTCGGGGACGTGGACATCTACATCACGGCCAGTGGCATCGACGATCAGGCGCGGGAGAACGACCGGCTCCGCAAGTACTACCTGGAGAAGTACGTCCACGAGACTCTGAAAGGTGAGGGTGGGCCCTCCTGGCTGTGGTAAGCACCACGACACAACGGGGGGTGGGGGGGAGGCCGACAAAGGCCTAGTAGTGCCAGTGTCAGACTTGTAGCACCCAAGTAGTTTTATTCTTACAGATAATGAGCTCATTATGGAAAATTTGGCATATTTTTCTAAAAATCATTTGCGAATTCACCCCCCAAGACAAGTACTGTCAATATTTTGGACAACTTCTTTCCCGCATAATTTCCGCTTATTTTATGTAGTGCAGGTTGGCCTTGGACTTACTATGTAGTCCAGGATGGCCTTGAAATCATGGAGATCCTCCTGCCTCAGCCTCTGAAGCTAGCGTTTTGGTTTTTTTTTAAAGAAAAAAAAAGCAGGGGCTTAAGCACCTGCCTGGCAAGCATGAGGTCATGAGTTCAATCCCCAGTAAAAAAAAAAAAAAAAAAAGCAAAACAGAAAAAAGGGTAGAAATAATACAGAACTTCAAAGAAAATAAACAGTAATCACTAGTTGATAAATTACATATTGCCCTCTTAGAAATAGTTGTTCATTACAAAATTAAAGCATACAAAATGGACATTCAGTGAGAATGCAAACAGTTCTGTTCAACAATCCAACAAAAACTTAGTAATATAATTATCAATCCTACACACTTAAACATACATGCAGTTATATCCTTTAGCGCACTTTCTTTTCCTCCTTTTGCTTTTTAAGTCCATTATCTGTTTAGTTATGTTTCAGTTTGCTCAATATCTTACTGATTTGTTTTGTTATTTCCTTTTTGATCACCTTATATAATTCTGTTGTTTTGTTTTTGAGTTTCTTCTCATCCATGCCCCATGGATCAGCTTTGGTGGAGTTGAGAGTTTTTGGAGGTATTTTGTTACCTTGTTTTCTCATGTTCTATTGCTTTTTGTTTGTTTGTTTTTTGAAGGTAGTAAAATATAACAGAATAAGACAGAACACAGCCAATTGAGACAGTGCAGTGAAATTGGTAGAGAGTCACAACAGGTTACCAGAATAACAGTAATAAGTGCCGTAGTATATCTTGTTATCTTCACAATAGTTGTTCTTTCAATCAGGTATAGCAAAATCAAACCAAAAACAGAACATTATAGAACTTATCAAAACAGAATATTGAATAGAGCAATACAATTAATCAGAACAAAGCAAAACAGTGATAACAATATTTGCCTTCAAAGAGATGGTAGAAGGAAAATCCCTTCTATTTGCTATATTGCATATGGTCAACCTCCCAAGGGGTGAGGGATGGGGTATTTGATTCTCAGCCCACGTGCCGGTAGGCTCACAGCTGCTTACCAGGGAGGCAAGCTGGTTGCTTGGTATCCCAGCACCCTAAGTTCCAACATGGCATGGATCTCAGGAGATGCTGGCTGGTTTTTCCCCTGGGGTGGTTGCTGCTTTTTTTTTTTTAAGCTAGGTATTTTTAATACAATTGACCTGTCTCAAAAAACCCAAATATTTTTATATCTAACTTTTACACCCCAGTACTAGAAATTAAACCCAGGACTTCCTGTGAGGCTCTACCAATCCTCAGCATCAACTTCTCTTTCTTGTTTTGTTGGTCAAACCCAGAGCCTCATGCATGCTAAATAAGCACTCTCACTAAGCAAGAAACTTTTTCCTTAAAATCACATTATAAATGGTCCATGTCACAAAAAAATCTCAAACTTTTTAATGTTGCTTAATATAGCATGCTTTATCAACATACCTTCACATACTTAACCTTTCCTCCAACACTTGATATTTAGGATTTTCCCCCAAAGTAGGTAGCATTTGTTATTTGGGATTTTTCTTGGTATACAGTCCTTGTCTTCATTTCTAATTACCTCCTCTAGGGTGAGTTGCCCATTACATAGTTATGGGGTCAAATGTTCTCTATAGCAAGTGTATTAGACAGGTAATCTCACATACCCTTCTCAACACTGAGGCTTATAACTTTGTTGTTGTTTTGAGATAGGGTGTCACTATGTAGATCAGGCTGGCCTTGTATTCACTGTCAACCACCTGTTGCTGAGACACAATATCCAACGTCAAAAGTTAGGGGTTTTGTGACAGGGTTTTTTATTTGTTTTTGAGGCAGGGCCTCACTGTGCAGTTCAGGCTGCACAGTGAACTCATTATGTAGCCCACACTAACTAAGCTTCATCACACTGTGATTCTCCTGTCTCAGTCTCCAAGTGCTTGATTACTGGCATGTGCCACTATGTCAGCCAGACTTTTTTTTTTTTGGTACCAGGGATCAAACTCATGACTCGCGCTTGCAAGGCAGATGCTTATGCCACTGAGCTAAAACCCCAGCCCCTTGTTTTGTTTTCTGACTCACAACTTAAAGGAGAGGCGCCTAGTTTGTAGAAGTTTCAGTCCATAGCTGGCTGGCTTCAAGGCAGGGTGGCAGGGCAGAAGACAGTTCATGGCAGACAAGCAGCAGGGAGCGCTGGAGGCAGGCCACACCCACAGTGACCCGCCTCTTTTGGGCAGGCCACACCTCCCAGCATCACAGGCAGCTGTCAGTAACTAATCCAGTACCCAGCCACCTCTCCAAAGGCCCACCTATCAGCACCTGAGAGGGATTTCCAGATATAAGCAGAAGAGAAGAAGGTACCCAGGGTGAGGAAGAGCAGCCACAACCCTAAAGTCACAGCTCTTAAACTGGCCTACTCGGTCCTAGTCTGTTCCTTCCTTTCCCACTTTGACCTCATCTCTTTCCTCTCCATTCACCTTCTACAGCCGCTGGCCTCAGACCTGGCCCTAGTACTGGCCAGGCCCGCACCGGCATTGAACATCAGTACTCTACAGCTGTGTCTTCACCCACAACACTCTTCTCTTGGATAGCTATACTCTTAGGGTGTTTTTATTGATTTTTTTTTTTTTTGAGACAGCACCTCACCCTGTGGTCATTTGGCAAGGTCAGAGTTTTCACCTCTCTACATCCTCTTCCCTTTCTCCATACTCATCCACCTCTGATACAGTGCATCTTCCTTGTTGATTTTTACCCCATAAAAATGTGGGCTGGTCCAAAGCACATATTTAAAACAGGAGGCTGAATGAACCATAAGACTACCAGTTTAGAGAAAGTTAAGCCCAGGACACATCCACATTCAGAGGCCAGAAAGGTGAGAAATGGGCGATAAAAGCTGAATGGAAGCAGGTGCTGTAAAAGCTAACCAGCTGGGGGGTGCATTAGAGGGAGAGTTTTGCTTTTACTAAAATAGAAATTAAAGGCTGGGCGTAATGGCTCATGCCTATAATCCCAGCACTCGGGAGGCTGAGGCAGGAGGATCATTGTGAGATTGAGACCAGCCTGGGCTACAGTGAGCTCAAGGCCTGCCCAAACTGCATAGAGACTGTCTCAAAAAGACAAAAAAACAAAACAAAACAAAAAAACAAATTAAAGTATCTTTGTAGGAGGGACAGAGCTCCATCTAGAGGCAGCAGAGGATGGGCTGTGCAGGAAGGCAGGCAGATATGATATGGGAAGATGTTCCAGGAGGCAGGCTCATCCCTCAGCACAGCTGGCCCTGGGGGATAGACGGCGGAGGGTGTGAGGCTGACTGGGAGAGGGGAGCCCAGGGCTGAGGTCAGACTTTTGGGCTGTCCAACTGCTGCACAAATATGCTACATACTTTACCTTCAAGGCTCTGCCTCTTAAATTTGCTTTCCCTCTTAAGTATTTCTGGATTACTTATGGATCAAAATTTTATTTTTTAAAAAACCATATCCTTTCCCTTTCCATGGGCCATAAAAACCTTTAATGAGAGCCATGTCTTTCATGGACATGACTGGAGCCTGTCTCACTGAAAACTAAATTCCTTCCCACGAAGCTTCACTGTCACTTGAGTGGTGAGGTTCACCTTTCTGTTTTTCAGCATACCTGATTGACAAAATCAAAGTCAGAGGCTACTATGTGTTCAAACTGACTGAAGAAAAATCTAAACCCAGATTTGGATTCTTCACATCCGATTTCAAAGCCAAATCCTCAGTAAAATTTTATAACACACTGATCAACAATGGTGGCTTCCCCTCTGAGGACAGCAGGCCTGCGTGCAGCCAGGTGCAGGGCAGAGAGTGCACCATCTGCTCGCTGCTCCAGCAGAAGAAACCGCTGATATTCTTCGGCTGTTGCTTGTTCTCCACCCTGGTTCTGCTTTTATCAATCATTTTTCACCAGCGAAGAAGAAAATTTTGGAAAGCAAAGAACTTACAAAACATACCATTAAAGAAAGGCCACAAGAGAGTTCTTGGCTAAACTCATCTCTCTTCTGTCATGATAGCTTAGAAAGGCACTCCAGTCCCACGCTCTGGGAACTTACAGAGCATGGATGTTACTACAGAGAAGGCAACTGGACCCTTTGGTAGTGGTGACAGTTGTTTCCGCAATGAGATTCGAATGAACTTTCCCTCAGGTGTGGACAGCAGCGTGCTCCATTTTTGCAGCTGAAGAATAAGGCTTTGCCCAGACTGAGATGCAAGGGTTCCCTGATCTGCGGGCTTCAAGAAACGTGCTAAGTGGTTTCCTATCCTTTCTCTCTGGACTTCCCCAAATATCAACAGCTACCTGTGGCAAAGGATTATTTTTAAAGTGAAAATCTGTCTTGTTAGACACCACAGCAGAGATGTCTGTCACTTCTGACAAGGTATTTTTAGGTAAGGGTGACCCTCAGTTGGAAAGCAAAACCACAGTAGGATGAGCAACGGTTGTTGGCCAGTTATGGCAGGCTCTAAAACGTATCAACTCAGTTTTTCTCACGAAGAATCAGTAAGCATTCCTAAGACAGCTTTGTTCTGGGCTTTCTCATTAGATTTCTTTTTTTTAAATGCAACTCCTGGGTCAGGGATATAGCTCAGCGGGCAAAGCACAAGGTCCTGAGTTCAATTCCTGATACTAAAAAATAACAACTCCCACAACTCATCTTGTGGAAAGAGCCCAGGACTAAGAGCCAACCATGTGAAGATAGGGACGCTGCTGGGCGTGACAGAACAGTGGGTTCCCCTTAACTGGCTTCCTTCCTCCTCCCAATCAATTCCTGTGACTTGGTAGGCCTAGGAAACCTAAAAAGCTCCAAGTTCTACTGCTCACCTGGGGTAGTAACAGGACTACACTATTCTACAAGAACGCCTCTTTCCCCTGAAGAGCTCTGCTGTTTTTCACATGAATATAGGTAGCTTGCAAGATATAGAATGGAGCCACATCTGGACCTAGAACTCCAGAGAAATTCTATGTTGGTCTAAATGAGTTACACAGTGAGACCCTGTCTTAAAAGACAAGCAAAAACAACAAAATGAACTATACTTAAAAGACTAATTCACATTAGTTTTATACTGGAGACACAAAAACTTGTGTGTACACCCATTTGTATCTAGTCTTCCTTCTGGCTGAGTAACATTTAACCACACATTATACATATACATACTGAAGTGTCTGCTCCCTCCAGGAATTTTAAGACTTTCAAAGGAAGTAGGCATGGTGGCACATGCCTAAAAATCCTAGTACTCAGGAGGCTGAGGCAGGAGGATCACTACCAAGTTCCAGAACAGCTTGGGCTACCTTCTAAGTTTAAGATCAGGCTGAACTACATTAAGACTGTGTTTCAAAGCAAGAAAAAAAGTTAAAAGTTTCTCTTACCCTTAATAGGAAAGGACTCCAAAATTAGTTAATTGTATTCAGCTCTATTATTAGACTAATTTAATTTAGTACATTAGGATTCTAATTGATAATGAATAGCAGCTTTCAGTAATTAAGCAAATACAAATGACAGAAAATAAATCTGCCATTTGGCCAAATTCAAACAGCAAATTTTGCTTTTCTCTTTTCTTACCTAACACTCACTCCTGAAGCCCTAGCAGTTTTAAAGTATGCTTTGAAAAAAATTATTCTGTGAGAACTGGATTCCTAATGCTATGCATTGCAACTGGTTTTACTGTACTGTGTAGAAAAGATACACCATTTAAAAGAATCACTTGGCTCTTCCTTTTCCTTTTGTGCTGTATTTACTGACTTTAGAGCTTCAGTGAAAACTCTTAAAATGTGAACTGATTATCAATTTATCACCTCTTTTAATAGGTCTTTACACTGAATCAACCTTTCAAGTCTTGCTGCCTGTCTCTGAAAGTATCTAAGTTTCCAATTGCACTGACTGTGGGAGCCTGAACCTAGATTTGAGCATGCTAGGCAAGGGCTATATACCACCAACTCACACCCCAGTCCCTGTCTTCACGATTTCTTAACGTGTCCACGTAGCAGATCAGAGGTCATATGCCGGGCCTGTAACCCCAGCTGTTCAAAAGGCTAAAAGCAGGATCAAGTCCAAGTTTAGCCCAGGCAACTCAACCAAGCTCTAACTCAAAAAGAGTTGGAGATAGAGGTGGGAAGCTCTATACCCAATTGGGGAAAAATGAGAGAAATAAATAAGACAAATCTAAATCATGCTGCCCCTTCCCAAACACAATGCCTTGCCACTCACTACCCAAAATAGAAAAGCTCCTAACAAAAAGCGCAAAGTCTCCATTGCTGCCACTTGGGGATTTCCATATTAGTTTCTAAACTTTAGTCATGTGAAAATCCTTAGCTAAGTCATTAATCTGGAAATTGACAGTGCTTACTAGAAGCAAACTAATTTAAGATCTTTAAGCTTTTCTGACACTGCATACACACAAACAAATCACCTCAAAACCTTAGTTACCTTTTGTTTTCAATACATTTTTCACTAAATCTCTGACATAGGACAATATCACAATTGGTGTTCCACCTCTGGGAAAAGAGACTGCATCAATGTTTAATTTTTAACTGGTTCTGATTGTATTATAAATAGTAATATTTAACTCAGAATCTGGTTGACTGTCAAAGACTTTGGCATGTGCCTGGATCTGGCACTGTCCAGGGCCCTGCCCCTGTGAGGCATCTCCGTCTTCCAGCAGCAAGCTGGGTGAACAAGTTACTTCTTGGGTGTTCTCATTCACAAGATGTGGACACCTACACTGAAAAGTTGGGGAAAGACCACAAGTGTTTCTTGATCGTGAACATGAACATGGGGGAAAAAAAATTCCTGCAAAACTTGATCCACAGCACACAAGTTTTTTTTTTTTTGGACATGGCCTTGCTTTGTAATTCATGTAGCTTAGGCTATAGTCTAATTCATGGCAATCCTCCTGTGTGCTGGCATTACAGGCATGCACCACCACACCCAAGTTACATGGCAACCACCCCTTAGCTAAACGCAGCCTTCCAAACTCACCAGTGGCCAGGGATTTAGCTCAATGGTTTAAGTGCTTGCCTGGCAAGCATGAGGTCATGAGTTCAATCCCAGCACCAAAAAAAAAAAAGTTATCAGTAAGGCCTCATGGCTGACCTATGCAGACTGCTGCTCACCAAGTCTCAGTATTAACAGTGTCCTATGACTTTTGTCAGTTTTTTCTACATCACTATTAGTGAATCTGTACAATCTTAGCACCATTCATTCAGAAGCACTTGCCTAGATACCTGCAATGTCTCAGTGCACACAGTATCAATTCTTAAGAGTTACATCCCAGCAGCATACATTTTAAATGCTATGGACAGCTGCCAGGCTGGTGGTGGTGGCATATGGAAGGCAGAGGCAGGAAGGACTGCAATTAGTTCAGGGTCAGTCTAGGCTACACAGGGAGTTCAAAACCAGTTTAAATTGGGTATGGTGGTACGCACCTGTAATTCCAGCACTCAGGAGGCTGAGGCAGGAGAATTGAAGCCTGGGCTACAAAGTGAGCTTGAGACCAGCCTGAACTACATAGCAAGACCATCTCAAAAAGATGAAAAAAAATTTAAAAGCCAGCCTAAAAACAGCCAAGTGCAACAGGTTAAAAAGATGGGAGGGGCATGAGGAGTGAATGGCATTCTTTTTAATAGGGCGATCAAAGTAGTCCTCACTGACTATACACCTAAAAGGAATCATCAGTCCCAGTTCAAAAAGCCTTCCAGGCCAGGGATCTAGCTCAGCAGCATAAACACCTGCCTAGCAAATGTAAAGTTGTGAGCTCTATCCCCGATACCAAAAAAAAGCAAGCCTTCCAAACAGAAGACAGCCAGCGGTCTTAAGGCAGTGTGGCACCGGTATTGAGGAATATAAAAGTCATAAGCACTTTTAGGAGCACAGTAGTTATGATCTATTTCAAAAAGAGCATTCTGGCTAAGGGAAGAACAGAGACAGCCAGTTAAAAGCTATACACGGGAACTTAGTGGTACAGTGATTGCCTACCATTTGTTAGGCCCTAGGTTCATCTGCCAATACCGCAAAGGAAAAAAGTTATTTCACCTAGCACCTATATTTGAAGCCTACCAAACCCCCAACCCTTATTTCAAAGCAGAATTAAAAAACTCATTAGTTTTGATATAGCCAATTGGTGCACCCAAATCAAGCTCTAAGACCGTTTCTGTTACCTTTTTTTTGTACAGGCATTGAATTTGGGACCTTGTGCTTGCCAGGCAGGCGCTTGTGCCACCATCACTCCTTAATCTCAGAACAAAATGACTACCCACTGCTCTTTCCTGATGGAATTTATGCAGTGTTGATGTGATACCAGAGGGTGCTGGACAATCACCATGCCAAGCTTAATGGACGTGAAAGCTAATGGCTGAGGTGTAAGATGAGATCTTGATCTTAGACGTTTTTTTTTTAGTCAGGGATCAAACTTATAACCTCACACTTGCCAGGCAAGTGAGCTAATCCCTGGTCCAAGATCTCGATTCCTAGGATGAACAGCTATGTGTCCATCATAAACTAAAGTTTACTGCATTTTCCAGCCCAAACTGAGCCTGTGACACTGTCCTACTTCTTGGCTGTTTTCACAAGTGACTAGGACATGCCTGCCTCACCTAATGCTCAGATTTTACCTTTAGGATCACCCCAGTTTTACAGCTGTTGTTGCCTGTAACTGGTACCATATTCCTCTTGCCTGAAATATTCTTGCTATCCCTTGAAGAACCAGGTGCAGAAAACTTGTTCCCATGAAGAAGCTAGGATACTCCTGTTCTTTCAAAAGCACACGAGATCATTCATCAAGCTGTGTACTTGCCAAGTGGTTTGAAAGGATTAGGAACAAGTCCCAAATCAATAAAGATCTTTTATTATCTTATTAAAATATCAGATCGGTCTTACAATCCATAAGCTTGTTTCTGTCGCTGGTAACTGCAAAAAAGAAATGCAAACATCTGTAAATCTCCATCAATACCCTAAAGCATTCAACATAGAGATCATAACTTACTGGTTCATAATAAACCATAAGCACAGTAACAATGTATCAATTCTATCCTGTATTTTGCAAAATTTACTGTGTTCCAGAAAGCAATGCTCTATGCCATCTTAACTCTAATTTAAGCCCCATCTAAAGCAGTTAAAAAAAAAAAAAAACCCTGAGAAACACTAAAAAACCTACCTCTGGGATCTTATTCATCTGGCTGCTGAACTGTTCCCTTTTCAGAAACATAGATACCATCCAGAAATTTTCTGATATCTTTGTTTTTGACTGTTGTGGCTTGCTGAATCAAAGCAGCTGTAAAAGAAAAACTATTATTTTGATATCACACTACACTCCTTAAATCATTAAAGTGTACTTCTCATAAAATATTAAATATGCCCTGCCTTTCTGGCAGTTACCTTACACATCAAATATATCCCTCTTGATCATGTCAAGGGGTACAGTAAGTGACTGACATGTACCACTTAGGCTGGTGTACACAGTGATGTCCACTAGCTAACAAAACCACCTAGAAGACACATTTGTCAGAATATAGTCCTGTCTTCAAGTGACACATGCCTGTTATTTTGTTATATGCTATATTTACAATCTCAAAAACACCGGACTAGCTTTCCCTAAAATAACAGACTGAACTGAAAGCCTTAATATTGATTGCATCTCCAGTTCTTTTCACTGAGACAGTCTCATACAGTCACTAAATTGCCCAAAACGGGCTCAAAATTGCCACCCTCCTGCCTCAGCCTTTCAGAGTGCTGGGATTATAGGTGAGTACCACATCCAGCTTCAGGATACCTTTTTAAAAAGCAAATCAAATTAAATGAATAAAATACTAAATATTCAATCATAAGATTTAGATAAAATTTTGTAGGTACAATTAAGACACAGTAAACGTACAAACCTGAATTTGAAACAAGTTCAATGTCATTTCCTTCAAGGATTAGTTCATCCTTCTGGGCTTGAGATACTGAGCAAGCAACACCTAAAAAAATAGAAGACAGTATTAGATCTAAACAAACAAGCAAAACCTCACCTTAAAATCTAGTAGTACTAATTTCATTCCACTCAACAAACTAACTTCCATTTTTGGCTATACAGAGCATTACTTATCTGGCAAGAAATTTTATTTGTGTTCTGGATGGAATGAATCGGTCCCGGAGCAGTCATAGAGTCAGCAATTCAATTACGCTGAGTATAATTTAGTTGTACCAAGTTCTGTATCAAGTCCTCTTCCTATGGTACATATTTATTGCTTATTTTTGAGTACTGGGGATTAAACTCATGACCTTGTGCTTGCCAGGCAGTCACTGTGCTGCTGTGCTCTATCCCTGGGCCAGCATGGAACATATTTAATACCATTCAAAAGTTACTTGCCCAAGGTAGATAGTAAAAGCTAAATTTTGAACTTAAGCATATTCTTCTAAGCCCTTAAGCATTACTCATAAATTTTTGGAGGATTTAATGTCTCCTTTTTGCAGCACGGGGGACTGAACTCAGGGCCTTTCCACTGAGCTACATACATCTCCAGAGTTTTTTAAAATTTTGAGATTGGGTCTCTGCTACATTGCCCGGGTTCAGCTTAAACTTGTAACTCTCCTACTCCAGCTGTCCAGAGGGCTGAGAACCTAAATGTTTTTATCACAGAAACTAGTTTATAAAAAACAAACAAGGGCTAGATATATAGCCCAGCACCTGCCTGACAAGCACAAGGTCCTGAGTTCTATCCCAGTACCAAAAAAAAAAAAAAAAAATTATGTGTAGCTCTTTGCAAAGGCCCTGAGTTCAGTCCGCAACAGTGTGAAAAAAATGAGAAATTAATCCTCCAAAAGCTGTTGAATCCTCCAAAAGCTGTTGAATAGTGCTTAAGAACTCAGCATTTTTCAGTTATCTTGACTTGATTATTCTATAAACACATACATAAATCATAGCATCACACTGCACCCCATAAATATACACAATTATTCAATGCAATTCTCTTGTCTCAGCCTCCTGAGTGCCAGGACTATAGGTGTGCATGACCAGGCCCAGCCAAGATCACCCTTTAAAAACAGCCAGAGGGGCTGAGGATTTAGCTCAGTGGTGCAGTGCCAGCCTGGCAAGTTCAAGGCCCTCAGTTCGATTTCCGGTACACACACACATACACACAAAAACCCCAGCCAGGTCTGGGGGTACAGCTCAGTGGCAAAGCCCTCGCCTAGTGTGTACAAGGTTCAATCCCTGATACTCCTCTTCCCAAAAAAGCCATTGTACTCTGTAAGCTAATTCAATATATAACTCTTCAATAAAAATATAAACTTCTAACTAGCACCAAGAGTTGAGTGTGACCAAGAAACAGTAAATATGGTTTTAACCATAACTAAACAAAAACACCAGCCTTCAAGAGACTTAAGGAAAAATTTCTGAATCATATTTGAAGGCAAAAGGCATGCACATACCTGCCCTCATACGAACCCGGCGAATGAACTTTTCACCCAAGAAATTCCGGATTTCAACAAGAGACCCATTCTCCTGAATAACAACGTTGATGGGGAAGTGAGCATACACAGACCTCATCTTGTAACGGAAGCCCTATTAAATAAACAAGTTTTGAGCAATGCTGAGAAATTTTAAAGAAATCCAGTTTCAAAATTCAGTAAGATGCTTACTTTACAATTTAAAACACAACAGCACTCACACTGCAGTCATTATCAAGGTGTTCTAACAACTGTCAGCTGTACCAAGCCTCTCAGAGTTAGCATCTTTGTTACATGCATCACAGGAACACTCTCCTGACAGTGAATGTCTTTAAGGTGCATTTATTTTAGCACCTCTGCCATAGTAAACAAAGCTAATTTCTCTTAGTGCAAATCCAAAGTTCCTTATCTTGGGCAAAATTGAGAATATCAAGGCAAGTACAACAGGTCTTTCTCTTCAAAGAACTTATTTATGGAGACCAGAGTAGACAGGTGAAATGTGATCTGGTAAGTTTTTAACAGAAGCAACCCAAGGTGCCATTATCAGGTATATTCCAGGACTGAAGTTTTGATGAGCTGTGTTATCAAATATACATTTAGGGAAACAGGCAGGGAGATGAAAGATTCCAGCTTTTCCCATTAGCACCAGGTATTGGCTTACAATCCTAACAGACTTTTACTAAACAATGAAAACCTCCAAGATAAACCTAAAGATATGAAATCTAAACTTTCTGATCTTTTCTCACACTCATCACTTAATCCTCAAGACAAGGACACCTAGTCAAGTTCACAGATCTCACCAAAGTAGATGCACAATCCATTTCCAACAGTAGACGTTTATATTGTGTATAAAAATACAACTGAGAAGCCTTTTCCAAAGGGTTAAAAAAAGGCTGATCGGTTGGCTTACCAGTGTAACACCCTTGATCATGTTCTGTACATGACTACAGATCGTGCGAACAGTAGCTAGCTCCTTTCTGTTTCCCCACCATTTGTCAACCCGGAGCTGTAACAGAATAAAACGTTTAGAAAACGCTTTCCTTAAAGAAATATAACTTCAAAGAGACTGGCTCACTTACCCACTGAACAGATTTTAAAGCTCACAATTTTCAGTTGAGAAATTCCAATCCATCTAGAACCTCCTATAGTCAACACATATTACTGCAATTTTATGTAACGACAACCTAAAACTTAATTTTGCTATCAGTAGCAACAAACGTCATTTCTGGAAAGCAAAAATACCACCGGCTTCCCATATAAATAAAGACAACAATAAATCTAGTTTGCAATTATTCCCTACCATCAGTGACAACTAGTTATCAAGCTTTACAATCTGCTGTATCAAGAATTTACTTCCCTAATTTCACTGTAACAAAATTACCCACACTTTTAGATGCCAAATTTTAAAGCTAAAACATCGAGCCTCAGTTGAGAAATTTCCAAGGTAACCAAATTTGATACTGTTATAAATTGCCTTCCAAATCAAGTAGCCCAGAAAAACTCACCCTCTTCTTTTTCTTTCCAAGAAGACTGAGCTCTACATTGATGTGGTTGAAGTCCCTCCGCAGGGTTCCTCTGGGGCCCTTCACAATAACTGTGCGTCCCTTCAGAGTGATATCAACTACAATAGGGAACGAATTCGTAAGATCACCGAATAACTTAGAATACCAAGAGTTAAGAGGAAAACAACAAGCCTCGTACCATTTTCTGGGATGTCGACAGTCTGATTGCTGAGAATGGTCTTCATTCTGAAACGCAAAAACACTTGGCCTAAGAAGGTGAAACAAGAGAGAGACTTTTTTCTGCCAAACTAGATTCCACTGGAGACTGCCAGACAGGCAATCTGAGGAGGATCTAACTAAAAGGACCGAGACGGAGCGCCAACTCCTGCACTTCTGGGCCTGGAAGGAGCAGCCTCACAATGGGTGTCCTTAAGCCCAGTGAACTCTCATGCTCCAACACTAAAAGTTCCAACAGGAGCGCCATTACGGGAGACTAGGGAAGGATAGGGTAGGCCTAAAAGGCCAGAACAGGACTCAAATCTCAGCGCCGCCAAATCCATATGGCGGTCGCTGCGCTGGGAGACAAACAGTTCAAGGATTCCGAGGTTCAGGACCATGCCGCTGGCTTCCCTAGAGCCGATGGCTTCAGATTCCCAGACCCCACAAGACTTGAGAAACCTCCTCACCTCGCGGGAGACGCCGCAAAGAGAGAACGTCTTTCGTCATCACGTTCTTGTAGCCTGTTAAGGGCCCTGCGTATTGCGTTGCGAGTGCGACTCCAATTAGGCTAAAGTATCCAATCACAGAGTAGCTCGATTGATTGTGCTAGTTTGTCATAAACAGAGCGACGGTTTTTTCGACCTGTTTTGTCTTGGGGATTAGTGACCGCATCATTCCTCGACTCTGCTAGTCCTAAAGAGGAAATGTCTCTACGCTGCGGGAGTGCATCCCGCACCCTGGTGCCCCGGGTGAGCGGCAGGGCGAGAAGGGTGTATCCGTGGGGTGGGAGGTTCCGTTCCCTTCAATGAAAGCCTGCGTTTCTTGAACGGTGCTACAGGCAGTGTTCTAAGCTCTTTTCTTCTGTTGTTCAACTCTAACATCCCCCTGTGAAGTTGATATTGCTTTGTTTGAAGGGGTCTCTGGGCTGATGTTGAGGGTTTTTTTCTTTCTGTCTTTCTGTCTGTCTTTGTCATTTTCTTTCTTTCTCTCTTTCGATTTTGGTGTGTCCTGTATTTATTTTAAAACACTATAGTAAGCACCCCAAAAAACTACCTTTTCGGCCCTTGCTGTGTGTTAGACACCACCCTGAGCGCTGAGAACACGAACATATCCTCTAAGCTAAAGCTGTAGATATTGGTAAGTGTACTCGCCACACTATTGACGGCCTGTCATGTTTAAACCCAGAAATAACATAACCTAGAAAAATAAAATCATGTTAGGTTTGTTTTTCTTCCTTCCAGGTCTTCCTCCCGCCCCTTCCAGTTCTTGAAACTAATCTAGCATTACCTCGCAGTTTTACACTTTTTCACACTAGAGGTATTTATTGCCAATTTCCTTTTAAGCAGTCTCAGGCTGGGTGTGGTGGCACACACCTGTAATCCCAGCACTTGGGAGGCTGATGCAGGAGGATTGCTGCGAGTTTGAGGCCAGCCTGGATTACAGAGTGAATTCAAGGCCAGCCTGAATTGCATAGTGAAACTGTCTCAAAAATACAAGAAAATAAACATCTCTATCTCAAGTAAAAAATGGAAAACATATGTGGCAGCTTCTCCAGTTATTACAGCTTAAATTTTCTCAAAAACAAACTTGTAGCAACTGCTAAGAAGTGTGATTTAAACCAGATGTGATGGTGCACTCCTGTTATCCCAACACTTGGGAGGCTGAGGCAGGAGAATTGTTTGCAAGTTCGAGACCAGCCTGGGCTACAAAGTGAGCTCAAGGCCAGTCTGAACTACATAGTGAGACCCTGTCTCAAAAAGACAAAACAAAAAAAAATTTTTTTTAAGTGTGATTTAAATTAGATAGGTTCCCAAATCGCTAATTTCTATTCTTTAGCTTTGATTATTTGGGTTTTTTGAGACAGAGACTCTGTATGCAGTCCAGGCTTGCCTTGAGCTCACTGTGTAGCCCAGGCCAACCTCCAACTCATGGCAATCATGCCTTAGCCTTCCAAGTGCTGGGAATACCGATGCTTTGGCTTTACTTCCTTTAGGTAGTAAAAGAGTAAAGACTACATTATTCCAGACTCCACTAAATAAGTACAATAATGCACTTTTTTTTTTTTTTAGGTGTTTGGAAGATGTTTACACAGCCCACTCAGAGCATTAAGTTCCTTGTCAGATAAAAAAAAAGAATTTTTACGGAATGGGCCAGACCTTCAAGATTTTGTATCAGGTGATCTTGCAGACAAGAGCAGCTGGGGTGAATATAAAGAAAATTTAAAACGCCAAAAAGGAGAAAGGTAAATGAAATTTTGAGACAATTTTAATGTCCCATTCTTTTATTTCATTCTTTTCAGATATTACCAAGCCTTAGAGTATATTTTTTTTTATTTTGTTTTGGTTTGGTTTGGTTTTTGATTTTTTTGAGACAGGGTTTCACTATGCAGTTCAGGCTGGCCTTGAACTTACTTTGTAGCCCAAGCTGACCTCAAACTCTTCAGCAATCTTCTTACCTTAGCCTACCAAGGGCTGGGATTGCAGGTGTCTGCCAGCACACTTGACTAATGTCAAGGTTGTTAAACTTAGGTAAAAGTCATAAGAAATGAAAACAGACATATATAGAACAGGTAAGTAAAAGTTGTTAAAATTTTTTTTCCCTGTAGCCTTTGTCAAATTTTCTTCACCTTCCTTAAAATTTATCCATAAAACAACTATCTTCCCATTTTCTATCCAGCCACTGATTCTTAAGAGACTGAAGGTTATCTATCACCTTGCTCTTAATCCATTAGATTTTGATAATTTTTAAATTATAAGTGGATACTATCATCTGATTTGTTGCCTTTCCAAATTTATCTATGACTTGTGGATACATTACCTAAATTTTTAAAAATGGTGAGAATTTCATGTAGAGGACAAATAGTTTTGAGCACTGTTCCACAACTTCCAGATCATAGGTGGATAGAGTTGGGGCTGTATAATCGACATTTTAAACTGTAGATTTTTTTCCATTTAATAATAACCATTAGCTGGGCATGGTGGTGTCCACCTATAATCTCAGTACTCAGCAGGCTGAGGCAGGAGGATCATTGTAAACTCAAGGCCAGCCTGGGCTACCTAGTAATTCAAGGCCATCCTGAAGTACATATGAGACCATGTTCAAAAGCAAACAAAAATCCTCATGAAATCTACAATGTAGAGCAAATAGTAAACAGTGGGCCTCTCTTTTTAGTATGAGTTAAAATGGGTGCAGTGGTAGATGCCTACAATCCCAGCACTCAGGAGGCTGAGCCAGGATGGTTGTCATTAGTTTGAGTCCATCCTGAGCTACATAGTGAGACCCTGTCTCCAAAACAAGAAGACAATCTGAGTTAATGTAGTCCTTTTGGTAATGTTTTTCATAAGGAATGAAATGTTCAAAGACTTATTAGAACAGTGCAACTTTGTGCCTTTGCAGAAGGTAGATGTGAGCATAGTGCATTGCTAGAATCCATCATCAGTGTTCTCTAAAGTGTTCTAAGCAAGCATAAATTTTGAGTCTTTGTTCCTCTTCCTATGGCAGAAATTAGGAATTAGTTTGCAGTTATAGAAAAATCTTTTAAGTAGTATTGGTACTAGAGTAAAATAATTTCAAAATTGTGTGATTGTTTGTCAGCTTGTTTTAAAAGACAGTTACATTTGGCTTTCCTTTCCTTAGGTTAAGACTGCCTCCATGGCTAAAGACTGAGATTCCAATAGGGAAAAATTACAATAAACTGAAAAATACATTGCGGAATTTAAATCTCCATACAGTAAGTTCTCAGTGTTAACTGCCTAGTGTTAATCTGGTGGGGTTTTGTTTTGTTTTGGTTTGGTTTTTGTCTTTTTGAGACAGGGTTTCCCTATGCAGTTCAGACTGGCCTTGGGCTCACTTTGTGATCCAGGCTGGTCTTGAACTTACAATGATCCTCCTGCCTCAGTCTGCTGAGTTAATCTGAACCTATGTTTCTACATACTTTTTGTGTGTTTTTGTTTGTTTCTATGTATATGTAACAAAATTAATAAATACATAACAGCAAGGAAAGTAAATAGTGATGTTAAATGGTGCGTTATTCTCAGTAATTAAAAACACCTTTAGGGCCTGAGGATGCAGTTCAGTGAGGGCCTGAGTTCAATTCCCAGCACTCCCTCCAAAAATGCATTTAAAGTCATTTTTCCAAGCCAAGTGTAGTGGCTTGGAAAATTCCAGCTATCAGGAGACTGAGGCAAGAGGGTTGCAGGTTTGAGGTCAGCCTGGGAAACTACAAAACCCTGTCTCAGAACAAAAAAATTAAAAGGCTGGGGGTATGGCTCAGTGGTTGAATGCTTGCACACCCATACACCAAAAAGGTTCTATTAAAGGAACAAAGGTGATTATATTTCTTGACATCTCCAGATATTCCCTGAAAACTTGGTTTGAGGTCTTTGTTGTTTTTTGTGGATTTTTGAAACATCTCACTATGTAGCTCGGGTGGCCTTATATTCACTATGTACGTGGTAAACCTCAAACTCATGATCTTCCTGCCTTAGGGTCCTGAGTGCGTGTGTACCACCCTCTACCAGTTTGGTTTTTTGTTTTTTCAAGTTGGGGTCTTGCTGGGTGGTGCAGGCTGATCTCAAACTCAAGGAATCATGTAATCTACTTCAGCCTTTGAAGTAGCTGAGACTATAGGCACATTCCACCAGGCCATGCTTGCTTATTTTATATTAGAATTAAGTACATCTGTTGGAAAGCCAATAAGATATGTTGTGGTGGGCAGCTACATGCCCATTATCCTAGCTATTCTGCAGGCTAAAGCAGGAGGATTCTGGGTTCAATACCAACCTGGACAACTTAGGAAAACTTCATCTAAAAGAAAAATTTTAGGGCTGGGGATGTGACTCAGTGGTAGAGTACTTGCCTAATATGCATAAAGCCCTGAGTTCAATCCCCAGTACTAAATAAATAAATAAATTTTTTAAAGGGCTGGGTTTGCAGCTCAGTAGTAAAGAGCTTGTTGAGGTTGTACAAGGTCCAAAGTTCAATCTCCAATACAGGAACAAAAAAAAGTAGTAAATAATGGGCAGCTTAAAGTACCCAGTAACTGTTCGGCTGGTTGGTATTTTCCACCTGACTTTGTTCTGATCCCTTTTACTGACAGGTATGTGAAGAAGCACGATGTCCCAATATCGGAGAGTGTTGGGGAGGTGGTGAATATGCCACTGCCACAGCCACGATAATGGTAAAGCCAGACCTGCCTCCAGTGCTAGTTTAGAAATGGAGTAGCTCCTGTCCCCCTCCTCAAAATGTGCAATGTGAACCTCTGCTCTCATTTTTCATTACAGAGGAGTTTATGAAACATACAAGGCAATAAAAGCTGACAAAATAATCTAACCTCTCTTGTATCACCTGAGTCAATATACCGTTGCTACTCCCGTCTGTCTGATAGTTACCTGTGTGCTGCCTTGAGATGCCTCTTCTGTTCACTTTTGGAAACATTCTTCCTGATAACGTCTTACATGTTTCTATCTTACCTATTTAATAAGAAGGAGCTGTGCCTTCTAACAGAGAATTACACACTGATCTGTTGGTTGCAATGGGGAAGGAAGGAGGAAGTTACAGCAGTGAAAAGTGTATTATGTACACGTTTAAATCCCCTTGATGGATGTAATCAGTGTGTACTGCAAATGGGCAAATCCTACTTACTGAAGAGATACAAGGAGATCTTTATATATTATGAAGAGTATTTGTACAACAGATACCCTGATACTTGCCTTAGCTTTGAAGTCCCTTATCTGTTCCCTAAATGTGTATTAGGAACCATTTTTAAATTCTGGATATCATTTTAAATTGCATTTAGGATACCATTTTAAAATCCGGGTTGTATGTCCCTTCCCAGGCCCCATCACCTCTCCTTTTCCCTTAACGCTATTAATTCTGGATTTGTCATTTCTTTTTCTTTCTGGTTTTACATGTTTATAATCCTTAATGATATACTCCATGCATTTCAAATGTTTATAAACAGACTCAGTCTGTTCATATTTTGTGCCACTTGCTTTCAGCATTATGTCCCAGAGGGCTGTCTGTCTATCTGACTTGAATCTCTATTCTAGTTGATGGGTGACACATGCACAAGAGGTTGCCGATTTTGTTCTGTGAAGACTGCAAGAAACCCACCTCCCCTGGACGCCAGTGAACCCTACAATACTGCCCAGGCTATCGCAGAGTGGGGCCTGGACTATGTTGTCCTGACATCCGTAGATCGAGATGGTTAGTGTTGCTGTAGTCTCTGCCTGCAACTGACTTTTCCTGTGTGATGACATCACCTTGAGTAGTGGATTTTGTTTCTAGATCTACCTGATGGGGGAGCCGAGCACATTGCAAAGACTGTGTCGTACTTGAAGGAAAGGTACTTGGTTTTGCACTTGTTTGTATGCTTTAGGGACCTTTTGGACTCCTGTGATTTTCAGTTTAAGGCCTTCTCCTTAAAGCAATGATTATTAACCTTGTGAAGGATTTCATCTTGCTGAAAATCTGCTGGAAAATCACCACAAAGAGCATATTTGTGCACATAGATACATACAGTATTTGCAGAAAACATTAAGAATTCAGTGGCACAAATGTGTCCTTGGACTATTGGTACATAGAACCCTTTCCCTTGCTTCATATTTGAGTGTTAGTCTAGACTGAATGCTGTGCTGTGCTTTGCTTGCTTTGCTGTGGTTTGCTTTTTTGAGACAAGGTCTCATTACATAGCCCAGGATGGCCTTGAACTCATAGTGATCCTCCTGTGTTAGCCTCCCAAATGCTGGAATTATAGATGTGCCACTCCCAAATACTGGAATTATAGATGTGCCTGGCAAAAACAGCCTTTTTTTATCTTTTTGACACAGAGTCTCGCTATGCAGTTCAGGCTGGCCTTAAGCTCACTTTGTAGCCCAGGCTGGTCTTGCACTTGGAACAGTTCTCCTGCCTCAGCCTCCCAATGTACCATTACATCTGGCTAAAACTGAGTGATTTCTTAAAGATTGTTAAACTGGGGACCAGGGATTTAGCTCAGTGGTGTAAGTGCCTGCCTGGCAAGCATGTGGTCATGAGTTCTATCCCAGTACCAAAAAAAAAAAAAATTGTTAAACTGTAGTCTTCTTAGCACTAGTTTTGATAAATCATCATTTTAAAGTACTTAGAATGAGATAAACTTCAACACTGTAAAAATATATACTTTTTTTTAAGTTAGAGGTTTTTTTTCCCTTTTTTTCCAAAACCATTTTATTCATAGATAAAAAGAAAAAGAACTGTTTGTAGTCTCACTGTTTGAATGTCTACTATTTATCCTTTAATTTTGTAACTTGAACAACTGTATCCAAGATGACAATATGTAATTTATCAACTAGTGATTTCTTAGTGTTTCTTTTTTTTTTTCTTTTTTTTCCTTTGGAATTCTGTACTATTGCTAACCTTTTTTCTGTTTTGTTTTTTTTTTCTCTTTAAATAAAATTTAAAAATGTGTAATTGCTATTATAAAAAAGGAAATAGGAAGTACTATAAAAGATACACCTGCAAAAAAAAATATATATATATGTATATATATACCTACATGTATGTTTAAGTGTGTAGGATTGATAACCATATTACTAAGTTCTTGTTGGATTGTTGAACAGATCGTTTTCAGTCTCACTGTTTGAATGTCTATTTTGTATGCTTTAATTTTGTAACTTGAACAGCTATCTCTAAGAGGACAATATGTAATTTATCAACTATGATTTTTTTTTTTTTTTTTTGTGCCAGGGATCGAACTCACGACCTCACATTTGCCAAGCAGGCAGTTACGCCACTGAGCTAAACCCCCATACCCCATCTAGTGATTTCTTACTGTTTATCTGTTTGTTTTTTTTAAAATTCTGTATTATTTTTACCCTTTTTCTGTTTTTTTTTTTCTCTTTAAATAAAACTGAAAAAAAAAGACAAAGAAGAAAAAAACTACATCAAAATTTTAAAGCATGTCAGTCAGGGGGTAAAAAATATATATATATTTCTTGATACAGGTTTCATCCATTTTATATGCCCTGAAGATTTTACCCATAATCCATATTTTTACTAATATTTTAATACTGTGCATTTAAAATAGCATTTTAAGGGCTGAGGATTTAGCTCAGTGATATAAGTACCTGCCTGGCAAGCGTGAGGTCATGAGTTCGATTCCTGGTATAAAATAAACAAATAAATAGCATTTTAAAAGGGATTTGCAAGCCAGGCTTGGTGGCACACACCTGTAATCCCAGCACTGGGGAGGCTGAGGCAGGAAGATGGCCGCAAGTTCAAGGCCAGCTTGGTCTATATAGTGAGTTCAGAGGCAGCCTGAACTATACAGTGAGACCCTGTCTCAAAAAAAAAAAAAAAAAAAAAAAGAAGTGGGGGATATGCAAGCCAGGCGTGGTGTTACATATCTGCAATTCCAGCACTCAGGGATCACTAGGAATTCAATCACTAGAAATTCACTAGCCTAAACTGTATAGTGAGACTTTGTCTCAAGAAACAAAAAAAAGAAAAGGAAAGAAAGATGTTCGTTTCTTTTTTTTTTTTTTGTCTTTTTTTTTGAGACAGGGTCTCTCTATGCAGTTCAGGCTGGCCTTGAGCTCACTTTGTAGCTTAGGGTGGTCTCAAACTCACAACAATCCTCCTGCCTCAGCCTCCCAAGTGCTGGGATTACAGGCATGAGCCACCATGTCTGGCTGAGATGTTCATTTCTTATAACTCATTGCTAGTCTATAACATCTAGCATACTTAATAAATGTTTTTTCAATGATTTCTCATTGTTTCCTATTTTCCATTTATTATAGCTCATTTAAAAAATATGCTTACAACCCATTGACTTTCACAAGCCATAAATGTGTCACAACTTGCAATTAAAAAAAAAAAATAGTGAAGGGCTGGGGATTTAGCTCAGCGGCATAAGTGCCTGCCTGGCAAGCGCAAGGTCGTGAGTTCAATCCCCGGTACTACAAAAAAAAAAAAAAAAATAGTGAAGCCAGCATGGTGGGATATACCTGTAATCCCAGTTCTCAGGAAGCTGAGATAGGAGGTCCACAAGTTCCAGGCCAGCCTGGACACCACAGCAATACCCTGTCTCAAAAATAAAAAATAAAAAGGGCTGGGGACATAGCTCCAGAGTTAAAGGATGTGCCTTTTCAGTGTCTGCATTCATCAGAGAGTCTGTGTGTGGTCTTTTCTGTTTTCTCAGGGGTCCTTTGCCACTGGCTTTGTGAAAAAATTGGTCAGTGCTGAATTATTTCTATTCATTGTCAAAGAGTATAGCTCTGTGACCTAGTTGACATTGTAATGCTTGAGTGAATAGACACAGCTACAATATAAATAAGATTAATGTTTAGCTTGTACTTCTAACAAATTCATAATTCAGCAGCCCAGAAGAGTTTTTTTTAAAACCCACAGTACTTGTGAAACATTTGCCTAGAGCCAGCCATGGTGGCACACATCTGTAATCCTAGCACTTGGGAGGCTGAGGCCTCACTATGAGGCCAGCCTGGGCCACATAGTGTGTTCAGGGCCAACCTGAACTACATAAGGAGACCCAATCTCAAAAACCAAAAAAAAATTGCCTGAAGAAAGGGAGAACACTACTTGATGAATTGTAAAATAAATCAGTTGAAACAATAAGGTAACATTTACATTCACTTAAAGATCCCAATTTATTTTCTAAACAGCATTTTAGAGTTTTAATGTTTGATATTTTATTTTTTATTTCCTTTAAATGATTTTACTTTGTAACTGATTTTTTTTTTTTTTTTTTTGAGAGCCGGTATTGAACTCAATACCTTGCACTTGCCAGGCAGATGCTCTGCTGCTGAGCTATATCCCAGTCCCCTGATTTCCACTTTTTTTGTTTTTTAGTACCAGGGATCAAACTCATGACCTTGCACTTGCCAGGGAGGCGCTTATACCACTGAGCTAAATCCCCGGCCCCTAATTTCTATTTTTTAAGCACTCAGGTTTAAAAGTCTATACAATTTTAAACTGGGCATGGTAGTGCACACCTGTAATCCCACCACTTTGAGAAGCTGAGAAAAGAGAATTTTAAATTCCAGTCTCATCTGGGCAATTTAGTAAGATCTTATTTCATAATAAAAAATACAAAACGGGCTAGACAGCACTCAGGAGGCAGAGGCAGGAGAATCACTGCAAGTTCGAGGCCAGCCTTAACTACATGATGAGTCAAGGCCAGTCTTAAGTACATAGACTATGTCCCAAAAATACAAAGAGGAGTTGGGGATATAGCTCTGTGGTAGAGCACCCCTGGATTCAATCCTCAGTATCACACACATGCACATCTAGGTAAGGGCTGGGAACGTAGCTTAGTGGCACAAGCACCGGCCTGGTAAGTGCAAGGTCCCGAGTTTGATCCCTGGTACCAACAAAAACAAAAGTACTCTAGATAATCTCAGATTTTATTCTGACTACCAAAAAATTGTTTTTATTGTGATTATTATTTGCATGGAAATGTATTTTAACCACTGTATATATACAATTGTATGTTTTTATTTTTTCGTATAATGGTTCATGTATGAGCACTTGTATGCCCAGGCTTTGCTTAGTAAAGTTCTAAGGGTCACTGCATTGTCACCGATACTGGATGAGTACTGATAATTTGTTTCAAGTAACAGTGCTGCCAGTTTTGCTTAGTTTGATACTTCTTTCATCTTTCCCTCTAGGAACCCAAAAATTCTTGTGGAATGCCTCACCCCTGATTTCCGAGGAGATCTTAAGGCAATAGAAAAGGTCGCCCTGTCAGGATTGGATGTTTATGCACATAATGTAGAAACAGTTCCTGAATTACAGAGGTGAATTCCTGTATAGTCGTGCTGGGAAGCTGGGAGAGTCACACTGTTTTAATGTGTTCTCACTTTTCAGTGCTAAACTTTGCAACTGACTTTTCCAAACTAAACTACCTTCCTTCTTCCTCCTCCTATCTCTCCTTTCCTTCTTTTCATTTTTCTTTTCTTCCTTTCTTCTTCTGTTATAGAAAAAATCAGAAAACATAGCCAACAATAACAACATAAATATCACCCATATTTCCACCTAGGAGTATCAGTTACTGCCACTTCAGTGTTTATGTTATGCATGTAAATGCATACACTAAGGTGGTAGTGAGTAATATTGTTAACCTTATATTTTGATGAACACCTTTTTTCTCTTTTTTAAAAATAGCATGCCACTGGGCACACCTGTAATCCCAGCACTCAGAAGGCTGCAAGTTTGAGGTCAGCCTGGGCTACATAGTAAGTTCAAGGCCAGCCTGAACTACATAGCAAAACCTTGTCTCCAAAAAAAAAGGCATATTGCAAATGCCAATGGGTCTGTCTGTCTGTCTTTCTTTCTTTCTTTCTTTCTTTCTTTTTTTTTTTTTTTTTGCCAGGAATCAAACTCTGGACCTTGTGCTTGCCAGGTAGGCGCTTATGCCACTGAGCTATATCCCTGGCCCCCTATGTCTTTTTTTACAGAACGGTTTTCAAATGGAAAAAAAAAAAAGTAAAAACAATTGCTTTGGCTATCATTACAAAGAAAGAGTTTAAAATACATTTGGGAGTTGGGGGTGTAGCTCAGTAGTTGAACACTTGGAAAGTATGTACAATATTCTGGGTTCTATCCTCTTAAAAAAAATCACACAGGTGATCAAAATATACAATGCATGTTTAAATTTTAAAATATTTACTACAGTAAAAAAACATTGTCATTCATCCTTCCCCAAAATATTCCCCCTCACTTTGAACATACTTATCCCATCCTACTTGCAACTTTCTGAAGAAGTTCTAGAAATCCATTTGTGTCTTTAAGAGGTGTGATCAAAAATAGTGAATATTGCAGCGGAGTACCCTCTAACAGAAAAGTAGGCTTGTGAAAACATTACACTGTGTCCTCATCTACCTTAGGATGGGATCTGGCACAATGTGACCTCTAGCTCTTCCAAAGTCAACTTGACCATGAAAAGTGAATGTTTTTAACTCAGCCAGGATATGGAGACAGCCGTAACAGTGCAACTAAAGACAAGAGAGACTTCCATAGTGCTTCAGAAAGTGCCAAGAATGATGAGATAAGTGTATTTAAAGTGACAAGTATTTTGAGGGACATTAATGGTGATTAACTGTAATAAACTTATAAAATTTAAACATTCACCGTAGTTTCAATTATACCCCATAGAATGTATCTCACACAATGTATCTATATACCTGTGATACATACAGCACTAATATATAGCTAATGATGTGGCAGAAAAACTGATACTGTTCAGATGTATTTTAAATATCTCTTAAAAAGCAGATAGTATTTCTTTAGTCTTCCTAGTAATTTTAGTAATTAGGAGTAAAGATTGTTATTCCACATGACTATATTCTTTTTTTTTTTTTTTTTTTTTTTTGAGACACAGTGTTTTATTATGCAGCTCAGGCTGGCCTTCAACTCACTTTTTTTTTTTCAACTCACTTTTGTAGCCCAAGTTGACCTCAGACTCACAGCAATCCTCTTGCCTCAGCCTCCAGAGTGCTGGGATTACTGGCATACTGCCTATATTCACATTTTTAGAATATGAAAATCATAAATATCAGGCAAAACTAACGTTGTTCATTTCCTTTAATTTTAGAAAAATATTTGGCTGTGATTTTTTTTTTTTTTTTTTTTGTACCTAGAATCGAACTCACGAACTTGCACTTCTGAGGCAAGTGCTTATTAGGCCGCTGAGCTAAATCCCCAGCTCTTTGGCTGTGATTTTATTAGCTTCTATACATTATTCTGTGCATAAAACAAAAACATTTTGATAAACAGTATGAGTATTTATACTAAATCACAAGCATTTGTAGAACATAAATTTAGTGGAGAAGTATTTTTAAAATAATTTTTATTTATTTTTTTTTTTGGAGACAGGTTCTTGCTAGGTAGTGTAGGTAGTGTAGGCTAGTGCTGGGATGATGGGGTCACCACGTCTGACTTAGTTATAACTTTTTATACTGTTGGTTTTGTGGTTATTTTTAAATTCAAACTTTTTTTCTTCTTCCAGTCTCTGATTTTAAAAAAGCAACAACAAATTGATTACAGAAAATACAGCTGCGTTAGAATTCAAATAATGCCATCAGCGACTTGCTGGCCTTTTTTTCCCTCCCCCCGAAGCCAGGGTGGTTCCGCTTTTGTTGGAGCCTGGCCCTACCCGGCATGGCCAGCAGTGGGTGCCAAATGCCCTGGTTTCACTTAAGCGGCAGCATTTCCAGTGAAAATTCCAGAACCATGCAGTGAGGGACCTCGCCAGCAGAGGGCGGCTGAGGCTTTAGAAAAAAAGGCGCATAAGTTTCAGCCCCCTGAATGCGGTTTCAGGTTCGTTTTTCTTTGTTCAATATGGAGATTGTTTTACTTTTGCCCTTTTTCTCTTGTCTTGCAACTGTCCCTGATAATCCTTAAATTTGAGCTTTAGAACTCTCATTTAAAATGACTTCGTGTATCTTCTCTGTCTGGAAGAAAGCTTAAATGTTAGCAGAGCTAGGAAGGCCTCATTTTCTGTCCTGAAGTTACAGGAATTTGTGGTCAAGCACAACGATTGAACAGTGAAAGGACAGGTATGGTAACGTGCAGACTACTCTGCCGGTCTTTCCGGTTGCCTCACCAACCATAGACGTGTTTGAACTTGCCACTCTTGCCGACCACATCACAACTGTTTTCCAGGAAAGTTCGTGATCCTCGAGCCAACTTCAACCAGTCTCTGCGTGTGCTCAAACTTGCCAAGGAGATCCAGCCGGGTGTTATTTCGAAAACATCAATAATGTTGGGTTTGGGCGAGAATGATGAGCAAGTGTATGCAACAATGAAAGGTAAAGAAACTAAGAAATGGAAAACGTTCGCATTTAATTGGAGTCATAGCAGGAGTAGCAGGAGCCCCACTTTGAAGGCCCTGTCCGATTTGTGCCTCCTCAGGCCCCAGGCACAGCTCTCCTGGCATGTGTGAGGCCCAGGGTTTGATTCCCAGCACTCAAAAAAGTCCAGGGTTGTAAATTCAACATGAAAGGCAAGTGTGCTTTTTTTTTTTTTTTTTTTTTTTGATGCTGGGGATCAAACTCATGATCTCACACTCGCCACGCAGGCACTTATACTCTGAGCTAAATCCCCGGCCCGTAAGTGTACTTTTTAAAAGCTCCTTGGAATGATATACATGAAGTTCGGGCTAGGCAGTTTCAGTCTCTTTTGGAGAGGTTGGGATACTGGAGATTAAACGTTATCCATCCTAGGCAAGCACTCTGTGACTGAGCTACCTCCCCAGCCCTTTTTAAAAATTTTATTTGAGACAAGCTCTGCTGCATTGCCCAGGTAGAACTAGAATCGCCAACCCCTTCTGCTCAGTCTCCCCTATGCAGGGATTACAGGGGTGCACCACTGGCCAGCTGCAAGTCCCTCCTCAGCAGTACTGGCTCTCAACCCCCAGCCTTGCACACACTAGGCAGATAGCTGCTGCTGAGTACATCTCTATGATGGCTTCCAGCTTTCCCTCCTCCTGCCTCAGCCTTCTGAGTAGCTGGGATTCTAGCATCTACCACGATACCTGGCTATAGTTTGTATCCCATTTTTTTCCTCACCCATTCAGCCAATGAAAAATTATTTCATCCACTTCTCTCACTCTTGCTCTCTGTTCTCTATTTTTCATTGTACTGGGAACTGAACCCAAGGCCTTCACAGTGAAACATATCCTCAGGCCTTTTTGTTTTTTATTTTGATACAGAGTCTTGCTAAATTGCTAAGCTGCCCTGTCTGGGTTTGCATGTGCAGTCCTCCTGCCTCAGCCCCAGAGCACTGAGATTCCAAGTGTGTGCCGCTGTGCCCGGCTCATGTGTCTTTTTCAGTGGACAGTTTTTGAGAGCCAGCCAGGTACCAGGCATTGATAATTCACAGATGGCTAAGACCAGTCCAGGCCTTTGAGAAGCGCCTGTGTGGAGCATTGTCATGTAACATGGAGTGCTTCGGACTTTGCCGAACCTCCTCATAAGCGCATTTGCTTTGTGATTCTTGGCCTTTTCTTTTTCCTATTCTATTCTGTTCTACTCTATTCATTTTGTCTTTTGAGACAGAGTCTTGCTATTTATTTAATCCAGGTGGGCCTCAAACTCACAGTGATGTTCCTACCTTAGCCTTCCAAGTGATGTGATTACAGATGTGTGCCATCACATCTGGCCTCTTAGTCTTTTTAAACTTTGAAATACAAAAGTTTTTATTTTCTAGGGGGCTGGGGATTTAGCTCAGTGGTATAAGCGCCTGCCTGGCCAAGCATGAGGTCATGAGTTCAATCTGCTGGCAACAAAAAAAAGTTTTTATTTTCTTTGAGGTCCTTTAACTTACTTACAGTTATTAGTAGTTTAAAAAGTAGTAAGTTCATTAAAAGCTCCTCTTTACCATGATGGATGTGGTTCTTCAGAAGATTCTGTTATGTCAGGAGTTAAATCATACCCTGGAGAGCTTACCTTGTCCACTGAGTGAAAGGCCAGTAATAAGGCTTTTCCATATACTGCTGCCTTCACCTTCCCTGCCTAGCAGGCCCCTGCTCTAAACACTCTTGACCCTTGTCCCACCACTGTCCACGGTATTAGGAACCCTTGTCCTTACATCTATCAGCCCCCCATGCTTGTGTTAATCATTCCTGCATGTTCAGTCCTTGTCCTAGGCCCTTGCACAGAAATATCTTTGAAAGACTAGCATAACCTTCTTCCATCATGAGGATTATAGATGAGCATGTCCACCCTTATGAAACATTTCTCAGGAAAATGATACTTTGATCTAAACCTGCTAATAGAATTTTAACTTATTTTCCTGCAGCACTTCGTGAAGCAGATGTGGATTGTCTAACTTTGGGGCAGTATATGCAACCCACAAAACGCCACCTTAAGGTATAGAGTTGTTGTTTTTTTGTTTGTTTGTTTGTTTTGGTCTTATTGAGACAGAGTCTCCCTATGCAATTCAGGCTGGCCTTGAGCTCACTTTGTAGTCCAGGCTGGTCTCAAACTTGCCATGATCCTCCTGCCTCAGCCTCCTGAGAGCTGGGATTACAGGCCTGCACCACCACACCGGCAATACAGAGATCTTGAATTTCCAAATGTTTCTTGGTAATTTGAATTGTATCTTCATTGTCCCCAGGTAAAAATAAGAAACTACTGGCTTTTTAGTATAATATTCATGTATATTTATAAGTCTCAGTTTCCATTTTATTATCTGCATAAAGCAGCTACCCTTGGCACTTTTCTGCTGCTGTGCAAATTGTGTAACTCAAGTGCACTGACAGACAAAGGATAAACACACCGGGAAATTGCACTGAGTGTCACTTGGTGATCCTGTGACGGGTGTGAGTTACATGAGGAGCCACAGCGAGAGTGCGAAAGTCGGCAGTGTGGCTATTTCTAAAATCTGGTATTAAATAGTGACTGTGCGGCAGTCAGAATACTGCACAGAAGATCCAAGGTGAATAAGACAGCTTTGTCCTCAGGAATCGCAGATGCCTTTTACTAATTCTGGACTCTACATGTTAATCAGTGAAGGAAAATATAGGTAAATTCTCTCTGGAACCGGGCGTGGTGGCTCACGTCTGTAATCCCAGCACTCGGGGGGCTGAGGCAGGAGGATCATTGCAAGTTCGAGACCAGCCTGGGCTACGAAGTGAGCTCAAGGACAGCCTGAACTGCATAGTGAGACCCTGTCTCAAAAAAGACAAAACAAAAAAAAATTCTCTCTGGAGATCACCTTATCTTTGGCCCATGGAACGCCTAATGTAGTAGATTGCCCATCCCGCTTTCCAACTCCCTGCGATTGCAGTCTGATAGAGGCCAGCAAGGTTCCAAGGGAGGACTGGGGGGACCGGGGCCTGGGCCTGGCAGTGTCGAGGTGAGGACCACTCTGAATCCACTCCGAATCCAGGGCCCGGGTTTCTGCAGAACAGAATCCACCCTCCAGTGGCACAATCGGTTAGCTTAGCACGCATCACTTCGACAGAATCAGAAGCAGTTAGGGGAATTCTGGAATCTGACCTGAAGCGATTCTTTTAATATAGGTTGAAGAATACATTACTCCTGAAAAGTTTAAGTACTGGGAAAAAGTAGGAAGTGAACTTGGATTTCATTACACTGCAAGCGGCCCCCTGGTGCGTTCTTCCTACAAAGCAGGTGAGCTGGGCTGCGCACGCTGGAGTTAGGGCCTGGGCTTTGCTTCCCATTCAGGTGGAACATGCTGTGCACCGGCCCCACCAGCGGCGCAGCAGCTCTGGATGCAAACAGTACAGTAAACTTCCCACGTTCAGTTCTGCCCAGATCACCAAAGCTGTGAGGCCGACCGGAACAGCTGAGGTTGTCTTTTGTCTGAGAAAAAAAAGGTGCTGGCCAGAGCAGCCTGTGGGGCTTTCTCCACGGGCGTTGAGGCCACGGCTTTCTGCCACCATTTGTTCCTCACCCCACCCCCACACTTGATGTGTCAGCCCCTGGGAGGGAAGCAGGACACTTCGTTTATTCCGGTGCTTACGTGTGGGTTTTGGCAGTGGATTACACAGAAATGGCAAAGCCTGTCAAGCATGTAAAAAGGTTTTCTGGGAGATGCATAGCACTTACAAATGATACCAGCTGCATCTGCAGGGTTCCAATTTGAGATCAATTTAAGCACTGAAATTTGATAGCATTGCTGCTCACAGTTAATTTCTTTGTATTTTACCCCTAGAGGTAACAGAAAAGAATAAGCTATAATGTAATTTTTCACTTCTAGACTTCAGCTCTTATCTGGTTGCTCAAGCTGATGTATGAAAATAAAAACATTTTTTCCAAGGGATAAAAAGTTGATAGTGGCCACCAGAAAGTCCATAGAACATATCCAAAGACTGACTGTAATCTAAAAAAACGTGATTTTTTTGTTGTTGTTGTTCCTTTTGGTTGGACTTAACAATTATAATAAAGAGCTGGGAATATAGCTCAGCAGCACAGCACCTGCTTGGGAAACATGACATCCTGAGTTCAATTCCTGGTACAAAAAAACCCCCAAACAATTATAAAGAATAAAGAGCTAGGTCTTTTTTGATATGTCTAAAATAGGTGATTATTGTGGCAATGGAGATTGAACCCAAGGCCTTCTTGCTGAACTATATCCTCAGCCCTCAGCCTTTTGTTTTGAGATAGGGTCTTACTAAGTTACAATCTTCCCTGCCTTAGCCTCCAAGGGTGATTACAGGTGTATACCACCACACCTGGCTGATATTATTAATAATTTCTTATATATTGGGATCTAAACCACAGAGGTTTAAATTAGACATGAATTATATTTGAAAAGTTAATGTTGAAGTATTAGTAGTAGTCAGTGTGTTCCTATAAAGAAATTTAAGTCAGGCATGATGACATACTCATGTAATCCCAGCACTCAGGAGGCTGAGGCAGAAAGATTGCCATGAGGTCAAGCCTAGCCTAGACTACAAAGTGAGACCCTGTCTCAAAAAAAAAAAAAAAGATAAGACATTGTTTATGCTGGTTATAAGACCCAAGAATTAAATTCTATGCTGGCTGACACAAGCCGTAATTACAGGTGACTTCATCTTCAAGCAGGGCTACTGGCAAACTGAAAGTAAGGGATGAACCAATATCAGCTTCAAGAGAGGTTGATACAGAGTAATCTTATTTGAAAGAAGCTTTTTTAAAGAAAAATTTCTAACACATGTAAGGAAGTGAGTTTTTAATGTTTTTGTTTTATTTTGTTTTGTTTTGTTTTAATTACCAGTATGGGCTGGGGATTTAGCTCAGTGGCATAAAGTATCTGCCTGGCAAATGTGAGGTTGTGAGTTCAATCCCCAGTACCAAAAAAAAAAAAAAAAACCTAAAATTACCAGTAAATAAGTGAATAAATAAAGCAAATTACCAGTAAAAGACTGGATTCTGGCCAGAGCCTAAACGGAGAGGGGGGGATTCGAGTCTGATGACGATTCTGCATGGGTAGAGCCCTGCAGGTCATTTGGCTGGGTCGTGTCCTGGGACTCTGGGTGACTGTGTTTAGATACGGTCACTGCAGTTCCACTGTGCGTAAGCTGACAGCTGGGCGTCAGACCTCTGCTAAAATCAGATCAGGCCCGCGGTAAGCATTGAGCTGGGGCTCAGACTTCCTAACGGCCAAGGATGCTCTGTGCACTACAGGTTGGGGAGCTGCCAGTTGTGCAGGGCCCCTTGCTGCAGGGAGGCACAGAGTGGCCCTCATCGTGGCCCATTGAGGTGTTTACTAGCCGAAGGTGCAGGTTGTTGTGCGGCAAAAATGGCTTCTGCCAGCAGTGTGACTCAGCGATGTGGGACAATAGCACCCAGAGTGGGGAAACCACGGAGGCGGCCTCTGAGAGCAAGCAGGGCCTCCCTTGTCCTCCTGCATGGTGTGTTTCTAGAATAATAGTTGAGACTGTAATGATAAAATTTTAAAAGAAGAATAGTAAGGAAGAGGGCCAAAGATACAGAAAATATTTCAAAAACACCCTCTTTGGGATTTGAGGAGAAATGCTAATAAGTATAAAAGTCTTGGCTGAGGGTTTAACTCAGCAGCGTAAGTGCCTGCTTGGCAAACACGAGGTTGTGATTTCGAGCCCCAGCACCAAAAAAAAAAAATCTTCCTGAGGGAAATATTGAAGTGCAGGTCTGCAATAGTAGCACTGTTATTTACTTTAAACTCATATTAATGTATTTTCATTTTTCCCAAATAGGTGAATTTTTCCTGAAAAACCTAGTGGCTAAAAGAAAAATAAAATGCCTCTAAAGCTTAGACCAGACCTGCAAGAGCTGAGCGCCCTGCTGCTAGCTACTCCCGAGCTGTGCAGCGTGGCCAGATGCAGGGCTGCTGTGGCTTACCTTGTGCTAGGAGAAATGTCAGTAAGTTGTGCATACTTCATTACAGTCATTCATCTGGCATTCTTTGTCTAATAAATTATTGCCTGTTGTGTAATCATGAAACAGCTTTGTAAGAATTTACTAACATTATAATTAATTACAGTAACATTAAAACTTCCCGGAGATTTTGCAAGTCATTGTTACCTGTATATCAATGTTACATTTCCTTTATGAGGATAAAAAAATAGGCCAGGCGTAGTGGTGCATGCCTGCAATAAAAGCACTTGGGAAGCTGAGGCAGGAGAATGGAAAATTCAAACCTAGCCTGAACAACTTAGTTATTTAGGGAAACCTTGCCTCAAAGTGAAAAATAAAAAGGGCTGGGGATGTAGCTCAGTTAAAGAGCACAGAATTCAATCCTCAGTACTGAAAAAAGAAACATTTTGCAATCGCAGAATATTTTCCAGTTAAAATTTACATTTGAAAGAAAAGCAGGAAATGCTTGATTAAAAATGGACTCGCAGGTAGCCTTGTTTTGATGCATCATTTACTTAGTCCTGCTTAGCTGATGTTATACCAAGGCCACAGGTGGGACACAGGTGCTGGGTCCCCTATGTTACAGAGCCATGCTCCTTCCCTTGTGACTAGAGCAGCCAAAATGGAGTTTTATTTTGGTTTTGCTTCCTAAGACAGGGTCTCGCTATGTAGTTCAGGCGGCCTTGAACTTGTGATTCTTCTGACTCAGCCTCCCCTGTCCTGGATCACAGGCATATACCATCACCCCAAACTGAAATCTTAGAAGGCCGGGGCAGAGCCTTTGATCCTCTAAACAGTGAAACAATTGTGCATGAATAAAATGTGCATCTAAACACACAGACATGGCAAGAAGTTTATGCAGAAATCTAGAGCCAGGCTTGGTGGTGCACACCTATAATCCCAGCACTCCTGGAGGCTGAGGCAGGAGGATCACAAGTTTGAGCCCAGTCTGAGCAATTCAGACCCTGTTTCAAAATAATAAAAGAAGAGGAGCTGGGGATGTGGCTCAGCAAGAAGGCCCTGCATTCAGGCCCCAGAACTGGGTGGGGGGAGAAATGAGCAGCACAGTTTACTACAACATCAGTGGTCACCTGTATTAAAACTGAGTATTTGGCATATTTCAGTGTGTATGCTTTCTCTGTGCAGAACAATGGCATTTGTTTTTAAAAATGAAAGTGATGAATACAGACGGTTTCCTAAAATGTGACACAGAACATTGTTCACTGTGCACTTCTCCCCGTGTTTACTGTTACTTCAGGGAAGAGCACACCTTGCTGGTGCCTCTGCATGTGCATGTGTGTCCACACGTGTGGTTGTGTGGTGCTGGGGCTGAATTCAGGGCCTTTGCTCCCCACTTTTTATGGGGGTGGGAAACAGGATCCTGCAAAATTGCCCAGGCGGGGCTCAAACTTGTTGTCCTCCTGCCTCGGCCTTCAAAAATGCTTTGGTTCCAGGCAGGTGTCTCAGCACCTGGCTCCTTGGTGCCTTTGCCCTGCCTAGTCCTTGGACTGTGAGAGGGACTTGGTGGCTCTAGCTGCTTGTCCTGGGCCTCTGGGCAGCTGAGCCCCAGGTCTGTTCCCAGCAGCTCATCCCCATTGTGCTCGCAGGTGTCCAGGAGGCACTGTCCTCTGCTCCTCTCTCCACTCAGGACAGACACAACCCGCACTTTCCCAAGGCCCCTTCAAATGACACTTCTCCCCCACTCTGCCCTTCACTGTGTCATTGTCCCCTGAAGGGAAAGGGTATGCATGTGTGCTCAGGGTTCCATGCTGACCAAGAACCCTGCGTGTTTGTTGCTATTTCTTAAAGGCAGGTGTCACTAAATTGCTCAGTTGCCCAGATTGCACTCAAACTTGAAGTCCTCCTGCCTCAGCCTCCCAGAGTGCAGGGGTAATAGGTATGTTCTGCCATACCCAAATCTGTTGCTTTTTACGTAATAGCTTTGTAGATAGTTTCACACCTATATTATACTGTGTATGTGTCACATATATCTAGGTTTGCACACACACATATCTTTACTTACATTTAATTTGTCACTTGCAGGGTTGAAGAAGCACCTCTGTAGAGATGCTTGGATCATAACTGAAAATTGTTGCAAGCAAACAGAAAACACGTTTTACTTTATACTTGTACATCTTGCCACCATGTAGGCTTGGGCATTAACCTTAGAAAAGCTAACATCTCTGGTAATTACCTAGCTTTAGGTTAATAATTAAAATATGTCATCCACTATAATGTTTCTTTTTTTTTTTCTTTTTTTATCAGTATAGGGGATCAAACTCACAACCGCGTGCTTGCAAGGCAGGTGCTTATGCCACTGAGCTAAATCCCCAGCCCCACTACTATGTTTCTTTAACTCCAGTCATTCATATATAATCTACATAACTTTTTTATCCAAATAAGAACTATAGTATATATTCTTGTTTGTTTTTTGGAATCTCCAGGTTTTGTTTGTTTTTGTGGTACTGGGGATTGAACTCATGACTTCATGTTTACCAGACAAGTACTTGAGTCACTGAGCTACATCCCCAGCCTGTTTTGGGGTACTAGGATCAAACTTACGACCTAAGTTTACCAGGCAAGCGCTTTGAGCCACAGAGCTAAATCCCCGGCCTGTTTTTGTTGTTTGAGATGTGTTCTTGTAGTTCAGGCTGGCCTCAAACTAGAAGCAGTCCTCTTGCTTCAGCCTTTTAAGTGCTGGCCTGACAGACTTGAGCCACCATGCCTGGTCTTTCTTTTAAATGCTGTACCAGGGACTGAAGCCAGGGCCTTGTATGTGCTAGGCCAGTCATCTACCCCTGAGCTACCCTCTATAGCCCTTTATAATTTTGTGTTTTGAGCCTGGTATCATTTGAAGCCATGGCCAGCCTGAACAACATAGTGAGATCCTATCTCAAAAATAAACAAACAAAAAAAAATTAAGATATATATTCACTTGCCAACCTCCCAAGTTACTAACAGTAAACAGTAAAATACAGAACCTTCTGAGTGGTCACTTATCTGTGTGTTCAGAAAAAAAGACCAGGAGCAGGGTCGCACTCAAGTAAGGGCCCTTTGTGGTGTCTTATCTTACTAGGCACTGGCACTCTTTCTTCCCAGGTTTCTGGCCAGGTTTCACAGTTGATCACCGTCCCTGTGTGGTAACATTATCAAGTTTCTGGCTCTGTAGCCAGAAAGTTTCAAGCTTGAATGACTCTACTGTGACTAACAAAACCAGGACTTTTTAAAGTATTTTGTTTTGTTTTTAAGATAGAGTCCTGCTATGCAGTTCAGGCTGGCCTCAAATTCAGTGATGTTTCTGCCTCAGGCACCTAAGTGCTAGGATTACAGGTGCACACCACCACACCTGGCCAGGTATATATATATATATATATGGTTGTGTTTTGTTTTGTTTTGTTTTGTTTTTTGGTACCAAGGATCAAACTCACAATCTCGTGCTTGCCAGGTAGGTACTTGTGCCACTGAGCTAAATCCCCAGCCTTCTCCCCTGCTTTTTTTTTTTTTTTTTTTTTAAGAAAGTGACTACATGTTTTAAAGCAGGGGCTAAGGTGTCACTGAGTGGCAGAACACCTGCCTGTCATGTGTGAGGCCCTGGGCTGTTTCCTGGGGAAAACAAAGTTTCCATTTACCATTTCTAAGTATGCAACTCAGGAGCTTCAAATACATTCAGAACCCTGTGCAGTCATCAGTGTCTCCATCTGGCGGCTCCGTGAAGCCCAGATCAAAGCCCTTTGCCCCCATCCCAGCCATGCTCCCCTCCCAGAACCACCCAGGACTTCCACCCCTGCCCTGCTTCCCAGGGGTCCACCAAGATGCCTCTAACCTCAGGTGCCGACCTCCTCCCAGAAGCCTCCTGTCTTTCTCAGCCTCAGGTCCCACCCAAGTCTTTATTCTTATCCTGCACAGAGGGTCACGGGTGTGCTGGCCTCAGCTTCTCTCAAGATGTTCTCATTCGTCTTATTTCCTCCCCTCAGGACTAGGGATTGAACACAGGGCCTTTTTAACAACTACATCCCTAACACATCTTACTTTCCATGTCGAGACAGGGTCTTGGCAAGTTGCTAAATTGTGCTGCTGGGCTTGAACTCAGATCCTCCTGCCTCAGCTTTCCAGAGTGCTGGGATTATAGGCATGCACCACCACACCTGGCCTGACCTCTGCTCCTTAGCACCTCACTGGATCTACTGTAGAGCAGATAGAGTCCCCCACTGTGAAGCACTTTGACTTGAAGTGCTGGGGATCACCTCAGAAGCTTGTGCACACTCGGCAAGTGCTCTGCCACATCCCTGGGCCTGGAAGACTTTAGCTGGGATGAGCTAGCCTGGGAGCAGTTGGTAACAGGTTGAAACTGTCATTGCCATAACAGTTCATTTGAATGGGAATCATCTGTAGAAGCAAAAACCAAGGTGAAAGTTTGTCCTTTCCCCCTTTTTTTTTTTTTTTTTTTTTTAAAGGCAGGGGCTTATTATGTAGTGCAGGCTGGCCTTGAACTTGCTCCTATATCCCAGGCCCATTTCAAACTCATAGCAATCCTCCTGCCTCAGCCTCCTGAGGGTTGGGATTACAGGTGAGTGCTGCAACGCCTGGCCGAATATTTGGAGAGTAACAGTTCTCCCTAGCAAAGACGTAATTATGAAGGGGGAAATAACCACCCTACAGAGGGACCCACTGGATGCCACCAGAGCTCTGTGGTGAGGTAGCATTTGCAGCACAGGGACCCTGGCCTCATGTCTCCTGTGACAGCTGTGCTTATGTGCAGTCCCTGCACAGTAACCATAACGGTTGCTGTAACCATCCCCAAACAAGCACTGGGCAAACCAAACTGCGGACATTCTACAAGGTAACCAGCCTGTAGCTGGTAAAATCGCCAGTTTTAGAACCACATTTGTATGCAGGCGCTTTATTTTCTAGATGATGAAAGAATAGTGACTTGAGAGTCGTAATGTTAGACTGAGGCATGGCAGTGTGGCTGGGCACGTCCTGCCAGCTAAGGAGACTTAGGAACCCCTGTCACAGAGCTGCAGCACCCGAGCCCAACACAGATGAGCCGGCCTGCACCCAGAGCCAATCTCACCACCTGAGAACGCTTGAGCCTGCACCCCATGCCAGTCTGCCACAGGAGCTCAGGTGGCACTGCCTGGGATAAGCATCAGAGAAGACACAAGGGCAGTGGTGACCATGCAGCTGCCCTTTGGGTCTCGCAGGGTCCCTTCTGCTCACAGGACAAAGCTTCTCCTCCAAAGCACCCTTTCCTCCCCGAGCACTTCTTTTGCACTTCTCATTTTTCTTTTTCTTATTATTCCTGCCCCCAAAATACACCGTAATCAAACATCCACCACTGGTTTGGACCAGTTGATTGATGGTGACAAATAACCAGGAATTGGCTGCCCCTGTCCCACCTGATGCCCTGGGGTGGCAGGGGGTGGGGATGGGGGTGTTCATATCTTCTAAGACTTCCTGTTGGTATTTAGAGACAGGGTCTCTCACATAGCTCAGGCTGGCTTCAAACTCGTTCCGGAAGTGCTGGGATTATAGGGCACTGCCACATCTGGGATTTTTGTTTTGGCCATGAAGGACACAAGTGGCACAATCGGTGCAATCTAAATAAACCCTATAGTAATTTATCCAAGTATCACACCCTAGGGTGGAGCTAGGCTGAAAGACAGGTAGAATAACAAGTGATTTCCAGAGAACAAATTATGAGAGAGGTTTCAGGTTTTTTTTTGTACAAGAGTGCACCATCATACTCAGATGAGACTTTATTTTATACACCCTTTAAAAAGTCTATTTGAGAGCCAGGGATATGGCTTAGCAGCACAGTACCAGTCTGGCAATCATGAGGTCCTGAGTTCAATTCCTGGTACCAAAAATAAATCTATTTGAATGTCTTTACCATGTCCATATATTTTTGTTTTGTTTTGTTTTTTTGAGATGAGTGCCAGGATTACTACTAGTGACATTCATCACTCTCATCCCCAAAATAGTAGCTAGCATACTTGTAATCTTAGCACTCAGGAGGCTGAGGCAGGAGGATCATCACAAGTTTGAGGCTAGCTTGAACTACAATTGTGAGACCTCCCCATCTTGGAAAAAAAAATATTCCAAATTCCCAAAAATGTCCCAATTTATTTTCTAAATAGAATTTTATGATTTTAATACTTCATATTTTATTTCCTTTAAATGATTTTATTTTGTAACTGATTTTCATTTTTAAGCACTCAAATTAGGTTTAAAAGAATGAGGCGAGCACAGGATACATAGTGAGTTCGAGGCCAGCCTGGACTACATAGCAAGGCTCTGTCTCCAACTCAGTCAATCAATCAATCAATCAGTCATCTTATGGTCCTCAAACTCCTCTGATGTTCATCTCAACAGCTTGCAAAATTTTTCTTAAAGATCTAGATAGCAAATATTTTTGTAACTTTCAGACCAAGAGGCAAACAGGGTGTTACATAGAGACTTGAGAGCCGTCTGAAGTGTAACATGTGAAATCAAAACCATTCTCAGTTCCCATATGGCTGGCCAATCCCGGCCCGTGGACAATAGTTGTCCAGGTCTGGCTACTTGCTGAACTTAAATTCCGTTCCTTTCTTGATCATTTGAAAGAATGACGCAAAGCCTTTTTCTCTAGAGAGTGGGCAGTGACTTCTTCCCGCCTATGAGCGCACCATGACTCATTAGGGACTTTCTCCACCACAGAACAGCATGTACACAGCTGCTGACATGCAGTGTTTCATTCATGTATTTGATATCTATATGATATCTCTGCGTGAAGAAATATCTCTGAAGATAGCTGACCCCCTTTTCTCACTGAGACAGGCGAGGCCCCTGTTTAAGTCTCTACACTCAGCAGAACTGAGCCCTGAAGGACAGCTGATACATTCAACAGTGACCAACCAGGAGCCAACATGGCTGCTGCGAGTGTAAGTTAACAAGACACATAAGAAAAAAGCAGAAGGGAATACACACAAAAATTCTTACTTTAGAATAATGCCATATCTAATTTGTAAAATCTTGTAGTTTATGTATAAGATACATTGGTTTTCTTAAAGGAAACATTACAATGAACAGAAATAAAAATGCAGTATACAGGTAGCAAACATTTTTGACTCTTTAGACTACAAAAGTAATAACTGATAAGGAAAGCTATGAAATAGCAAACCAGTCCAACACCTGATTTTCTCTGTGTTAAACTTTTTTTGGAGTCAGGGTCTTGCTATAAAACCCAGGCTGTGCTTGAACTCACAGTGATTCTCCTGCCTCAGCCTTCCAAGTGCTGGGATTACAGGTGTGTGACATCACACAAAGCTAAATATTTTTTTCAAAAGGGAGCACTCATCAAGTTAGAGTGGTTGGAAATGTACATAATCTTTTTGGGCTAAAAAAAAATCAATGGCACATTGCATTAAAATGAGAGGAACAAAGAACTGTAACCAGAACATACTTATAAAGCCCAGGTAGCATAGTAATTTCATGGCTTGAAAACACATACTTAACAACAAGCAAATAAACTGGTAAAAAAAAAAAAAAAAGCCTTTCCTTTTATAATGTGACATTAAAGTGCTGCCTGTGGACAATTTGTAAAGTAAAAAGTGTTTTTAAGTTTCTTTGTTTTTTTTTTCCTGGTACCAGGGATCAAACTCATGACCTCACGCTTGCCAGGCAGGCGCTTATCCCGCTGAGCTAAATCCCCAGCCCTTTAAGTTTCATTTTTATTTTATAAAAATTGACATGATTAAAACCAACATGATTATTTTCTATCCATCCCATAACTGAGCTAATTATATAAAAATATGTAAAAATATCCTAGATTCATAACTATCAGATATACTAATAGCCATATAGTTAGTATAAACATGATTATTAAAAAAATAATTGTTTCCTTAAAAACAACTTGGCTCATTCACCATTTTCATATCAGATATCTGCTATCCTGAAATGGTCTCAGCCTCCCAAGTGATGGTCATAAATAAAAACCCCACTGTCTACACTTTGGGCTTCTTGTTCGGAGGGTCCTGAAGGCTGAACTTCGGAATCTCACCAGAAGCAGCATACGGAATTCTCTTCGAAGATACCTTTTTGCCAATGGTTTCAATCTGGAGAGGGAAAAAATTGAAATGAGAACTACTAATTGTTACAACACATAGGTGTGAGAACTGTAATGTAGTATAGCAAGGCAGAAAAATCAAGATTTTTTTTTTCACAGAAAAAGTTACTCAGGTTTTCTAAGTTGCCACGAGAGATCTTGGGTTCCTTTTTTATTTCCTGTTTCTAATCACATATTTGCATCCAGACATTGTCTTTCCTGCCATTCCCCAGCAAGTCCCTTGCATGTTAGAGTGGACAATCCTATGTCCTAAGGTTCTCTAAGCCGAGCAGGAAAGCAATGCACAGGGCAGGTTCCAGTAGCCCACACTGCCACTTGCTCTATTCTCATTTCCAGTTTCCCTTACTTATTAACAGAAAAAAGAAAAGAAGCTAGATGTAGAAGAGTCCACCTGTAATCCCAGCATTTGGGAGGCTGAGGCAGGAAGATCACTACCAGTTCAAGGTCAGTCTGGGCTACACAGCACAGTCCTATCTCAAAAAATCCATAGAAGGTTGGAAAGATAGCTACAGAGCTGGCTAGACACACACAGAAAAAGGCAGGGGGAGGGAAAGGGAAGGAAGAATAAAAGAAAATGTTAAAAAGATGGGTAAAGAGAAAAAAGAAAATTTTAAAAATAAAAAGAAAATGAATGACAGAAAGACAAAGACAGAAGATTCCCTGCACTTGGGAGGCAGAGGTAGGAGGACTGCTGTGAGGTCATAGCCAGCCTGGACTACAAAACCCTATCTCAAAAAAAAAAAAAAAAAGAAAGAAAGGGAAAGAGAGAGGAAAAGCCAAAGTGAAAGTTAGAGAAGTTGTATAGCACAGTTCTTAACAGTGCCAGTTTCAGAGTCTGAAAGGCCCCAGCTGGAATCTGGACAGAACCTTACTCTGTTACCTGAATTCTCTAGCCTTCGCACTCACCTATCTCAAAAGGTTGCAGCAAGAATTACATTACAGTGCTTAGCGTACAACAAGCCAGGCCTCAATAAATGATGGATTTTATATTGTATACTTTTCATATATTAAAATCATTAATTTTATTTTTCAAAAGACACTACTTCCTTAATAGTCCATATGGGAGTTTTTGGTTTTGTGTTAAAACAGGGTCTTACCCTGTAGGCATGCTGCTCTCAAAGTAACTATGCAGGCTGGCTGCGAATGCACCATCTTCCCGCCTCTGCCTCCCCAGTGAATGGATTACAAGTATGGACCACCACACCCTGCTAACAGTCCTAAATTTATCTTCCCTCCACAACAGAGAAAAATACACGACTTCGTTTTTCTAGCTTATAATTAAAAATTAATACTTAATCTGACCTATATGACAAGGAAAGGGCTCTGCCTTGTATTAAGCTATTGCCTTATTTAGTGTCTTACAGCTCCCTTTATGATTCCATTCTTAATTGCTTTTTTAATCCTTCTAGAGAAAATTAACCTTTAGAAGAACTCAAAATCACTTTAAATATGTATATTTCTATGTCCCTTCCCACAAGATGAGTAAGACAGGAATGAAGAGGAAGATGGAAAAAACCCTTCAAAAATAATATCCCTGCCAGATGTGGTGGTGCATGCCTGTAATTCCAGCATTCGGGAGGCCAAGGCAGGAGCATCACCATGAGTTTGAGGCCAGCCTGGGCTACACAAGCAAGTTCTGAGCCAGCCTGCACATAGTGAGACCCTGTCTCAAAAACAAGTAAAAACTGCAATAACATTCCTGAGTTTGAGTCACAACTGGGAAAGTCATGCTGGGTGGGACAGAGGGATCTTCGAAGCCCTAAAGGGATGAGTGAGCAGACAGGATGTGAGGATGTCGTCTGGTGCCTGCTGTGACTCACATATGAGAAATGGGCACTGAATTCCAAGTACAAAAGACCTGCAATGAACTGCCGAGAAATTAAGGAAGAGCTGGTGAGGGTTTTGGTTTTTGTGGTACTGGGGACTAAACCCAGGCACTGCTGGCCTACAACCCAAGCCTGCTTTTTAAAATTTTAGGACAAGATCTTGCTAAATGTGCAGGCTGGCCTCAAACTTGCACTCCTCCTGTACAAGCACTAAAGAGAAGACTATAAGGGCACTGGCCCACCTAGAATAGTAATGAACACAATGGTGACACTGTGTGATAACCACAGTGCATCTTGCAGTTTGGAAAATACAGTTGAGAAAAAAAAAAAAAGGGAAATACAGTCGAGGATTTTTCTACTTGATCACCTGATATGAGGTAAAGTGGGGGTCTCCTTATGACAGGCAGCTGACAGCTGACACCCTCACAGATGCACGTAAGGGAGACCAACACTAAACTCTGTATCACAGACTTAGGAGGGGCTGGGCATGGTGGCGCACACCAGTAATCCAAAAAAACTTAAGAGGGAACAGAATCATTACAGAAATCACAGACACTCCAGAAAACTGCCATCTTGTCCCAGAGTGACTTTATTGCTAAGTGAGAAAATATGAGAATTCTAAAACCCACACGATGGGTTTAAAAAGAAAATGAGGGGAAACCCGCTTAGGACCCCCTTCTGTCTCTCTTCAAACAGAAACTTTCGCTCAAAAAATATATTCTACTTTTAAAAAAATAAAAATAAAAAGTTAATAAAGCCAAAAAGAAAAAGAAAATGACCAAACATGAGAGTCCAGAATCATGAGTACCTGGAACCCAATGGCTTGCAGCTCGCCATGGAGTCCGTCCAGGACACGGCGCCCGTCGAAGATAAAGGCTGGCTTGAGCATCTTTTTATGAATGCGTTCGTAATCCAGCTCCTGTGGAGACACCGCAGGGACCATCAGAGGATAGCGCACACTCCCGGGTATACACACACATGCCCGGGCCTCTAGCACCCTCCTCCAAAACACTGCTGTCACCTCACCTTAAACATGTCCCACTCAGTGCAAATGACAACAGCATGGGCCCCGTCACACGCTTCATAGGGGTCCTTGGAAATGGTCACAAGTCGGGACACTACACCACAAGCAGCAACAAAAAGCCAGAAACAAGAAAGAAGTTAGGTTCATTCACTGGTCCAATCCTCGGCCAATCACTTCAGAGGTGAGAAGGCAGTAATTTCAGAGAACTGAACTGGGTGTAATTTTAGAGAACTGCGGTTGAAAGGCAAGCACACCAGTGAGACACAGGATAGAAACGGTCCAATCAAAGGTTTCTGGAAACAATCTGTGGGGACTGTAAGAAAAATGACTCATGAGACTCTGAGCCTCACCTTGGTCATCCTGTGAAACCCCTGGGTGAGAAAGATCCACAACGATTTGTTCCCTGGGCACTTTCGGATCATACACATGGAGGTGGGCACCTTCATCCATCAGGTATTTGCTAATGTAGATACTGGATGACTCTCTGCAGGAAAACAAATCAGTATTGTTACGCTAACACCCAGGACCTGAAGGTACAGGAGAGATGCTATTAAGCTGAGAGGTGAGAATGTGGCTATTTTTATGGTTTATGGCTTCCTATGCTATAAATACACAGAAAGCAAGACACACACGTGTTTCACATCCACAATCAAGAGGTCATGATAACAAGAGGTTTGAAATACTTTAAAGAACTGATACCTTGTGTCACCAGTGTCCTTTTTGAATGCAAAGCCCAGAATAGCTATCTTCTTGTCAGTGACGGTGTTGAACAGGCTGTCAATGATCCGGGATGCAAACCTCCTCCTCTGGTAGTCATTCATGTCTATGACCTGAAATTCACACGCAGTCGTGATACTCATTCACAGAAATGCAGCCCTGACACACATTACTCAGTTACATAAAAACCGAATGAACCACCCACATCCTTCCCTAAAGCCCTCCCAATCACTTTATTTTCACAGGGTTGATGTGCACGCGTTGGTCTGGGGTGTATGCAAAGATGGGGTACACAGTTGAGTTTTAACTTAGATCCAACAATGAGGGCAGACAGCACTGCCCACAGCCAACAACCCCACGTCCTGTGACACAAGGCAGTCAGCATCAGGTCTCATCTGCCTGCAGAGCCCCAGCCACCAAGGTGGGCGAGGGGCAGAGCTGTGCAGGGAATGAAGCCGTGCTATGTGCACCACCAGTCACTGTGCACTGCCAACAGGGACTGATAAAAACGCAAGGGGGAAATGGTCAGGTAATAGTGTGCTGAGTTTCAGCTGCCCCTGGCCGAGCACATTACAAGCATTTCGATATGCGACAAGGGTTTGAACTGAGAAAGTGCTCAGCAGTCTTCACCCTGTTAAGTTCAGGTTGGTAGCAGACTAAACTAGAAAAAGACCTTTTCTCAGGCTCTACTCCAATTTCAACCTTGAGGGCCTGGGAAAGGAGGCCAAAGTATTAGAAAAGCACATTGCACACAGTGAATGGTGAGATAAAGCTACTGATGGACTGAGTGAAATGACACAAAATGTTTCCCTAAAAAATAGTGACCATTTCCTTAGATTCCCTCCCATGTCTTTTGCTGAAATCAGAAAAACTATAAACTCAGGAAAAATATTTGGGAAGGATACATATACTGGTTAGTACATTTGAAAATTACTTAAAATCTCTGTCAATTCCATTATCTAAAAATGGGAGTTTGGCAGATATGATGATCCACATATATCATCCCAGCATCTGCCACTAGTTCCAGGCCGGCCTGAGCTACATGATGAGTTCAAGATCAGCCTGAATGACAGGGAGGATCTCTCTCAAAAAAACATCCACCCACCCATCCATCCATAAATGGAATAATAATGCGCTGGGGATTTAGCTCAGCGGCATAAGCACCTGCCTGGCAAGCATGAGGTTGTGAGTTTGATCCCCGGTACCAAAAGAAAAAAAAAAAGGAGAATCATAAATGGAATAATGCTAGTGATGAGGACAAAATGAGTATTGATCACCCCAAAGAGTTAGCAGGAGTTTATGCTATGTTCATTCAATACTTCTGTTTGAGAAGGGTTTCTCATTTTAGCTCTGAGAATCTGAAATGGATGAAACAAGTACCAACAGATGCAAACCACTTGAAAGAGAATAATAATACAGGCTCTTCCTTGATTTTATACCTTTCGGGATAGAGAAGAATAGTAAGTGAGAATAATATTAGCTCTCCCATTTACTCTGGGAACAAATTTTGTTATAAAACTAGAAGAAATACTCAGAGATTTCCACTCCGATTGATCAGCAAAAAAAAAAAAAAAAAAAAAAATCTGAAAGCACAGATGCCTAATAAATAGGCCTAAAACAAGTAGACTTACTGAGTTCCTGGAATGGATTCCTTCACATGTTTTACTTATACTCTAACCAGCAGTTATGGACTATACAGAGTAATACCTGCTGCCAGTAACGAGCTACTTCAGGCAAGTTCAGAGCCTCACAGAGGTAAACCAAATTCAGAACATCTTTTTGGAAGCAGCTCCCACCAAAACCTGGGGGAAGAAAAACAGTATTTTCATATAAGAACCAGAAACCAAATTATGTGACGAGTTTTACACATGTATATCTGGGGGCCTATACTAAGGCTTTAAGTAATAAAACTCAGATGTTAGAAAGTTAGTGGGTTTATAAATTGTATGTAAAATTTATAGCCAACTAATCAACTCTTTAAGTGACGTCCCAATGATTCTTCTCTAACAAAAGTTTTATTATGGCTGTATTTTGACTTTTCTTTTCTTTTTTTTTTTTTGAGGCAGAGTCTTGCTATGTAGCCCAGGCTGGCCTCGAACTCATGGTGATTCACTTGCCTCGGCCTCCTGGCTGTTTTCTTATCTATTTTTTTCCTCATTCTTTGGTATGAGTGCCCTATATCTCCTACTCTACCATAGGTTCAGCAAATTTTTATGGTAAAAGGCCAGAGAGTAAGTATTTCAATTATCTTTAAAAAAGGAGATCACAGTACTTCCCTATTAGTTTATAAAGAGAAAGTGAGATATATAGTATACAACACAATACATAATATGGCTTCCATAAATAGTAGCTATTTTTTGTTAAATTATAACTAGAAGAAAATATCAAAAAGAATAGGCTATAAAAGGCCATGGAATCCAGTACTGGGAAATGAAACACATATCTAGAAACACTAGGAAGGCTGCTGATGGGCCCATCTGCAAAATATTCTATGAATATTACACCACTTTATTAACTTAGACCCAGAACTACAGTCAGAGCTCATGATTCACGAAAGCCATGTTCTGTAAGTCACCCTGACAGCCAAATCCATGAATGCTGAAGCCTTGCTCCCAAGCAAAACCCAGGTCAGGTTCCCACAAGCTCCTGCTCACATTATGGTCAAGTGATGAGCACAGAGCCTTACTTCACATGTGCTTCTGCTCAAATGCATTCAGTTGAGTGTAATTACTGCTTCACTAATACTGAAGCTGTGAAGTTCTAGGACTCATGCCTGAGTGAAGCTCAACTTAGACATGGGCTGGATCCATGAGACCAGGGCCGCTGTCTTCTCGCACTTCAGCTCTCAGCTTGGGGCCATTTTAAATGGAGAAGTCTGTACCCCAAAGCAGAGAAGTGTGAAAAACACTGTATGAAACACTGTATGAAGGCCACTTGGTGGCAGGATGAGAGCTGGGCACCAAGGCAAAGCGAGGCCTTGTGCAAGTCTGGATGTGCAAAGAACCACAGTGGCACAGGAAGTGTGGACTAGCAGTGTCGCTAAGCCTCAGCGGGGAGGCAAACCGGGAATGTAAGGACTGATGACACTTCACCAATCAAGTATTTATCAGTAGGAAAAACAAACAAGAGGAAGTTTATTTCCTTACTTGCTTAACCAAGTTGTTAACTTGAATTATTTCCTATGGTTACCCAAAATACTGAATGATGTTTATACCACTAATAGTGAAAACACTGTTTTCCTCTACATTAATGCACTGATCAATGGGTTACTGTTAACAATAGAGGGGATTATTGCCTCGCTTCTCCCCCCATGCAGCATAACAATCTTTCTTGTTGTTTTTCTTTTCTTAAGGATAAGTGAAAAGAAGACTTCTTAGGGACCCAGCTAAATAAAGCCACTTCACATAAAGAGTGCATCTATTTACCAACACTGGCTTTCAGGAACTTATTTCCAATTCTCTGGTCCATTCCAATGGCTGTTGCTACCTCTTCCACATCCGCTCCAGTTGCTTCACACAGGGCACTTATGGAGTTAATACTGCTGATTCTTTGGGCAAGAAAAGCATTTGCTGTCTTTAAAGAAAAAAAAAAAAGAGAGAGAAGTATGATGAGATGAAATAGCAATTTTGTGCCTCGCATTTGTATTTTACCAGAGTTGATGCAAATTACTGAGAAGATACAATAAAAATAGTGATGAGATAGTGGAAGGTCAGGTAAGGGAATTTATTTTAAATTAGGAAGACAGCTAAGAGGAGGTTAAAGGCAGAGAAAGGGTGATAAAAGACAAAATTATGATGACAGGCATGGTGGTGCACTCCTGTCATTCTAATGCCTGGGAAGCCAAAGCAAGAGGATCACTGCAAGTTCTAGGCTAACCAGGGCTACAGAGTGAGGTCAAGGCCAGCCTGGACTACACAGTGAGCCCCTGTCTCAAAACACCAAAAAACAGAACAACAATTTCGAGTCCAACCTGGGCAATTTAGCGAGACTATCTCAAAATAAAAAAATAAAAAAGAATGGGATATGAGTGCAAAGGTCCTAGGTTCAATCCCCAGTGTCACAAAACAAAAAACAAATCCATATATATGGCATGCTTATAAGACCTAAGAGAAACACTCAGCTTTAAATTTAGTGGAAAGAATGCAGGGCACAATGACACCTGTCCACACCAGTAGTCTCATCTACCCAGGAGGCTGAGACAAGAAAGACATTTGAGCCCTGGAGATGAAGGCCAGCCTGGACGACACAGGGAGACCCTGTCTCTAACACTACCACACGCAATGGAGGCTTAAAACTAGACTGACCAGTTTGGACAGTTCCGAAGACCAGGTGTTGGTGGTAAGGATCTTTTCTTTGGGAACCCAGTGCTCGTACACAGCGCACAGGGCCCGCACAGCCTTCTGGCCCTCTGGCGTCTCATCCCCTCCGATCAGCACTCGGTCCGGGTTCTTCAGGTCTGTGATGGCTGTTCCCTCAGCCAAGAACTCAGGGTTGGACAGCACCTGGAACCCCAATGCAAGGCAAGCGGAAGCTGAATTAACGAAGGGCAACTTGAAGATGTCAACAGTTACGTAAGGCGAGCCAGATCCCAACACCTGCTATTTTTATACCTGCAGATTCAAGTTGGGTTTTGTGTTTGCGTCAAATATGCGACGGATACTTTCTGCTGCCCGCACTGGAACTGTGCTTTTCTCAGTCACAATTTTGTACCCGTTGGAGTTTAGCACGATGCGTCTGGCACAGGCTTCGATGTACTTGAGGTCTGCGGCCCGGCCCTTGCCCATGCCATAGGTTTTGGTCGGTGTATTCACCTGCAGGAAGAGCATTGGGGCCATGAGTGGCTCGTGCTGCCACAGCCCCACTCTCGGGCTCACCTGGTCAAGCACAAAGCCACGAGCCCAGCATCTGGCCCAATCTCACTTCTACCAGAAGACACATTCTACAAAAGGAACCACCAGAACACACACCCTCACCCATCCGAGGCACAAGTTCAGCTATTGACACCAGGCATCAACGCAGACAGGTTCCAAGCTGAGCCCTGGAGACTGAAATGAATGAGAACTCCTTAAAGGAGTTCATAGCCTGAAATGAAAGTTTTCTTTTCTTTTACTTATTGTATGTAATACATTACGGTCTTTAAAAATAAATGTTAAACTCTTCTCCCCCTCCTTTTTTGAGATGAGGTCTCACTATGTAGTTCAGGCCGGCCTGGAACCTGTGGTCATCTTTCCTGTCTTAGCCTCCCAAGTGCTGAGATTTGACTACCATACCTGGCTTAAACACTTCCCTTATTCCCTGCTTCTACAACTTCCTGTCAACATCTAAAAAAATGTTCATAGGTACTTTCTTACTTCATTAAAGTCAGAAAATCTGTGTCTGAATGAAATGGATTTGAAAAAAAAAAGGAGGAGAAAAATAAATAAAGTCAGAAAATCCCTGGGAGCCTCAGGACACAGAATACTATGTGCACAAAGACTTTCAAATGGAAATAAAAACAAATCATAGCCCAGAGTCTAAACATTCAGTCTTGGATTCGAGGTTGCATCACCCTGAGGAAGTATGGCTGCCTCTGCCTCTATGACCTCATTAGAAAATGAGGATAACACACCCTCTAAAAACTCGGTCCGGGGGTTTAGCTCTGCAGGGTAAGTGCCTGCTTGGCAAAGGGGAAGTTGTGAGTTCAATCCCCAGTACAAAAAATAATAAATAAACAAACAAATAAAAACTAACACACAGGGGCTGGGGATATACCTCAGCAATACGGCACCTGCCTGGCAAGCACAAGATTGTGAGTGCAATTCCCAGTATCAAAAACAAAAAAAACTAACACACAGGCACTACACCGCTGACAAAAACGTGTGCTCTGCGAAGTCTAAAACTTAATGAAAACAGAAATAAGTTTTTAACAAGTAGTAAGCAGCACTATCTTCTGTTTTTAAGTTTATGACCTATTTGGAGACTAAAGAAAGGAACCAAACAGAATAAATCAAAGCTAGGGGCTGGTGACATAGCTCAGTGGCACTGCCTGGCAAGCTCAAGGTCCTGAGCTTGATTCCCAGCTCTGCCCCACACCAAAAAAACAAAAAACACGTACTATCCTCCAAAATACACAAAAGCTTAAAGACCTGAAAACCAGGTAGAAAAAGTTGCTTAATGTGTTTTTATTTTTGCATAAGTTTAATATTTGCCATGGTAAAAGGTGCTCAAAAAGAAAACAAAAAATATGACCTAGAGAATAAAGGCAGCTAAACTGTAGACCGTGAGTTACATGGTAATAAATTCACCAAACAAGCACAAAATAAAAGCTTAGAAAGACCGAGGTCAGCAAAGGCTGAATCAGTGGTGAAGCAAGTATGAAATCAGCTATTTATGCCAGGCAACCCTAGGAAAGGGGTCTGTCACCGAGAGCAGATTATTTTTAAATGTCCTTTTCACAGAAAATTCCCCTATTCCCAATGCAGGCTCTGGTCATCCATTAGCTGGACTAAGGTAGCTTCTTGATTTTTCTCAAAGAATCTAGTTACTGTAAAACACTTTCTATTCTGCTTAAAGGATGGGCAGGAAACTCACAGATGCTACTTCAGGTTCTCCAGAGTGATGAAAGCCAGAAAGTAACTGGCTTCCTATCGCAGCTCCCCTCGAGTTCGCACACCCTCACAGCACTGCCCGGTCTCAGGGGTTGCAATAAGCCTTTTATCCCCTGGTCTATGGTCCTCGACAATCTCCATAACCAACCTGACAGCTCATGTCTCCCTGGGGCCCCAGTGTTTCTTCGGTTCACCCCAGGGGCTCTGTCCAGTCTCACACCGTCCTCTTTGTACTCCAAGATCATGAGGTCTGCATTCAAGAAACACCACAGCTCAGCTGCCAACTGTGACAACCACCCCATCACACAGAGGAGTTGGGGATGGGCAACTAGAGCAGCAACACACGGGCCACTGGGGGCTGGACATGGTGACACAAGCCTGTAATCCCAGCTTGTAATCTCAGGAGGCTGAGGCAGGAGGACCACTATGAGTTTGAGGCCAGCCTGAGCTACAAAGTGAGTTCAAAGCCAGCCTGAATTACAGACCCTGTCTCAAAAAAACAAACAAACAAACAAAAAAATTTTTTTGAGACATAGTCTTGCTATGTAATTCTGGCTGGCCTCCAACTTGCAAAGATCCTCCCGCCTCAGCTTCCTGAGGGCTAAGATTATAGGCATAGGCAGCCCACAAGGCTATGACTTTTACTTGATTTTACTTTATTTTCCAAATCCATTTTATTTCTAGGAGAAAAAGAAATAAGAAAAAAAAGGCTATGACTTTTAAAACATACTTCAAGAATTGAATCAAATTTCCCCATAAGGTCAATAATAAACCTAACCATTGGATGTGATTCATTTCTCATCCAATTCATTTTGTGACCAGAAACATGGAAAGAATTTAGCTCATGAACTGAGGTATCACTGTATACACTATGCTGATATGTGTTCACGTGTTACCACTCTTTCCTGGTTCTAGATCCCAGATTACAACTTGCTCGGAGTTTATTTGTTAAATGACTTGAAACTATAACCCGACCAGATGATTATAGGTTTTGCTCAGCCAATGGACAAAGTGACAGTCAAAATTAAATCAGACATCTCTGTACTAAGCCACGGTGTGGTTTAATAGCAAATTAAATACAATGAAAGCTTTCAGACAGGTAAGAATATACTACAATTCATGTAGCAAAGGAAACTACTTACAGAAATAAATACCAGATCAGCTTCTTTGATAGCATCATCAATATTGGTAGAAAAAAATAGATTTTTCCCTCGACAGGATTCTACTACTTCTTTCAGCCCTGGCTAGGAAGAAAAAAGAAAAGGAGTCTGTTATGATTGGTGTTTAAATCTCCCCGCCCCCCAAAGCCTCATGCACTCATGGAGGGGGCTGAATCCAGTGTTTGTGATTGGTTTGCTATCTAGTCCCGGGATTGGCAGTATAAATGCTACACTGCCCAAAGGCAGAACTGGTATACAATATAAGGAGACGTGCTTTCCTCTTTTGCCCTTTGCACTCTGGTCATTTAAGGCTGCCATGAACATTGCCCCCTTTAGCCACACCACCCTGCCATAGAGCCAGCAGAGTATGGATAGAAACCTCCACAAACTGTAAGCTAAATAAACCTTTCCTTCCTTCATTTTGGGTGTCAAATATTTTGTCTCAGGAAGGAGAGGAAAGTAACCAAGACAGAGTTGTACACAGGATATGAACTAATAGTATATTTTTTGTTAAAAAGAAAGGTTATGTTGTAACTTAAAGGTCTAGACTTGATCTTAAATAAACCCTTTATAGAATAAAGACAAGGATCCTACACAAAATTTCAAGTGCATATTATATGTCATCATGAAATAAAGCAAACTTGAACTTGCACAACCAACAGTAACTCTAAAACATTTTGTCACTGTTTACCTGATTGTTTCATAAAAGTTAGCTATTAACTCTTATTGGCTCACTTTTCAAGAAACTCAAGGCCCTCTGACTTCAAGTAAACAGATTCTGCTCTGTCATTATGAATACAGTTATACTCTCAATTCAGGCCACACACTGGCTGTGAATGTCAATATTTTAGTTATACATACATACATAAGTCTTTCTATAAGAAACCCTTGTTGAAGGCTGGGGGCGAGTGGCACACGTGTAATCTCAGCACTTGGGAGGCTGAGGCAGGAAGATTATGAGTTCAAGCCCAGCCTGAGCTACATAGTAAGACCCTGTCTCAAAATAAATAAATAAATACTTAATAAATACATAAATAAAATCATATGCCAAAAAAATAGTTTTCAACAACATTTGTCTCCTGTCTTTCTTCCTTTTTCTTTCTCTCTCTCCCTCTCTCTCTTTGGACTGAAAGTCAAAGGATGAAAAACTATACTCCATGTCACAGGAATCTGGAAAAAAAGCAGGGGTAGCTATTCCATTTGCAAACAAAGTAGATTTCAAACCAAAAGAGACACAGATGGTCACTATATCCTTGAAAAGGGAACAATCCAAGAGGAAGAGAACAATCATAAATATATATGCAACAAATACCAGTGTACCCAACTGTATAAAACAAATATTAACAGACATGAAAAATCAAATGAACACTAATACAATGTAACAGGGAACTTTAGTACCCTACCGTAACAAATACATAGATGAACTAAGCAAAAAAAGTCAACAAAGAATTATCAGAACTGAACCAAACCTGTGAACAAATGGACTTAGTAGAAGTCTACAGAGTATTCCACTCCACAGCATCAGAACACACATTCTTCTCAGCTGCACATGGGACGTTCTCCAAAACAGACCACATACTGGCTCACAGAACATAGTTAAGTAAATGCAAAGAACTGAAATTACCCTATGCATATTATCAGACCATAGTGCAATAAAACTGGACATCAATGGCAAAAGAAACCATGAGAACTTCATAAACACATGGAAATTAAATAACACCATCCTGAACAACTAATGTGTCACAGATGAAATTAAATAAGAAATTAAAGTTTCTACAGTTAAATGAAAATGCCAGTAGAGCATACAGGAACTTAGGGGACACAAGGAAAGTCCTACAAGGAAATTTACAGCAGTAAATCCTCGTATCAGAACAGAACAAGCTCAAATAAATAATCCAATGTTGCACCTCAAGCTTCTAGAAAAAAAAAAGAACAAATCAAGCCCAAAGCTCATACAATGGAGGAAATTATAAAGATTAGAGCAGAGCAAACTCAAGTGCATGCGTTCAATCCCCAGTACCAAAAAAAAAAAAAAAAATCCAAAAACAGACAAAACAAAGATTAGAGCAGAAATTAATGCAATGGAAACTAAGAAAACAATACAAGGAATCAATGAATCAAAGAGTTAGTTCTTTGAAAGAGTAAATAAAACTGACAAACCCTTAGTCAACCTTATCAAAAAAAGGAAAGGAAAGGCTCAAATCCATGCAATTAGGAGTAAAGAGAGTGATCCTGCAGACATCCAGAAGATCAACAATACCTATTTTAATAAGATGGAAAACAGAAAAAAATGGACAGGTTCATAGATACATATGAATTACCAAAGCTAAATTAAGAAGATATAAAAATTCTCAGCCAGGTGTGGTGGCGCATACCTGTAATACCAACACTCAAGAGGCTGAGGAAAGAGGATTATTTCAAGTTCAATACCAGCCTTGCTAAAAAGTGAGCTCAAGGCCAGCCTGGACTGAACAGTGAGACCCTGTCTCAAAAAAACAAACACTCACACACATGCATGCATACAGAAAAATAAATTATAAAAATAAAATCAGGAACAAGACAAGGGTGTCCATTGTCACCACTCTTATTCAATATAGTTCTGGAAACTTTAGACAGACAATTAGACAAGAGACAGAAATATAAAGGAATAAAAATAGAAAAAGAAGTTAAATTATCATTATTTGTAGATAACATGATACACTACATAGAAGACCTCAAAACTCCAACAAAAGACTTCTCGATTCAAAAACAAATTTAGTCACACAGCTGCATACAAAGACAACACTCAAAAAATCAATAGCATTCCTGAGAGAAATTAGGGAACTACACCTTTCACAATAGCATCCAAAAAAATGAAATATCTAAGACTCAATCTAACAAAGGAAGTAAAATGAACTTTACATTGAAAGTTACAGGAAAGGGGTGGGGATTTAGCTCAGCAGCATAAGTGCCTGCCTTGCAAGCACGCAGTCGTGAGTTCGATCCCCAGTACTGATAGAAAAAAAAAAAAAAAAGAAAGTTAAAGGAAAAAAAATTACAGGACTTGAAAAAAAGAGATTGAAGAGAATATCAGAAAATGGAAAGGTATCCCTTGTTCTTGGGTAGGAAGAACCAATACAGTGAGAATGGTCATACTTCCAAAATTTTATATAGATTTAATGTAATTCCAATCAAAATTCCAATAGCATATCTCACAGAATTAGGGAAACAACCCTAAAATTCAGCTAGAACCAGAAGAGACCCAGAATAGCAAAAGCAATTCTGGGTAACAAAGGCAATACAGAGGCATCACAATCCCTGACTTGAAATTATACTACAAAGCTACTGTGATAAAATCAGCATGATACTGGCAAAAGACACAGACCTGAGGATCAACAGAACTGATTAGAAGATGCTGAAACAGCTCTAAATGCACTCAGTCACTGTATCTTTGATAAAGAAGCCAATAATCTTCATTGGAAGATAGATAGTATCTTTAATAAACAGTGGTGAAGCTGCACATAGTGGCACATGACTATAATCCCAGCACTCAGGAGGCTGAAGCAGAAGGATCACTATGAGTTTGAGGCCAGCTGGGGCTACAAAACAAGTTCAAGGCCAACCTGGACTTCATACTGAGACTCTGTCTCAAAAAGACAAAACAAATAAATGAATGAATAGTGCTAGTGTTTTGCCACATGCCAAAGATTAAAACTAGATCTATAGGGCCGGGGATTTAGCTCAGTGGCATAAGTACCTGCCTGGCAAGCATGAGGACATGAGTTCAATCCCTGGTACCGCAATAAAAAAAAAAAAAAAAAAACTAGACCTATATCTTTCACCATGCACTAAACTAAAATTGAAATGGATCAAAAATCTAAATATCAAAATCTGCTGGCAGATAGAATAGGTAGAACTCTTGAAGACATTGATGTAGGCAAAGACTTCACTGCACAGAAACTATCACAAAGAATCAACAATTGGGATCTCATCTTATGAAAAACCTTTTGCACAGCAAGAGAAACTACCAAAAGAGTGAAGAGACAAACCACAACGTGGGAAAAAATATTTGCCAGCTGTACCTCAGACAAAGGATTACGAGCTATAATATGTAAAGAACTCAAAAAAAAAAAAAAACTCTCCAAATTTAAAACCTAACTAAAAAATGGATAACTGAAATGAATAGAGACTTCTCAAATGAAAAAGTAGAAACAGCAAATAAACATATGAACAAAAATTCAACATCACTGGTCATTCGAGAGACACAAATTAAAACTATGGTGAGATTCCATCTCACTCCAGAAAGAAAGGCTGTATCAAGAAATCAACTGGTAACAAATGCTGATGGGGCTGTAGGGAAAAAAGAACCCTTCTTCACTGTTGGTGGGGGTGTAGATGGGTGCAACCACTGTGGAAATCAGTGTGGAGATGCCTCAAAAACCCAGAACATTTGACTCAGCCATTCCTCTTCTTCACAAAAGAATTTAAAGCATCAAACCATAGTGATACATGTACACACGTTTACAGCAGCAGTTTCTAATAGCTATATCAATGCCCATCAATCAATGAAGGGATAAAGAAAGTTTTATATATATATAAAATGGAGTATTACTCTGCTATAATTAAGGATAAGCTTAAGATCTTTCAGTTAAATGGATGCACCAAGATTATACTCTTGAGTGAAATAAATATATAAATATCACATGGTTTCTCTAGTGTTAGAAATCAAAAGTGCAAATAAGGACCAAAACGTGTAATATATATAATAGATATTGGAAATGGTATGAAAGTATTCAAATGAGAGGGGGGATATGGAGGGGGAAGGGAAAAAGGAAAAAAGGGACAAGAAAAAAACCAGAATGAAAAAAACATAAACAAAGCTTTTATAAAAAAGGAGAGGAAAGTTGGGTACACTCCTGTATTCCCAATACTCAGGAAGCTTAGTCAGGAAGATTGCTGAATTTGAGCCCAACCTTGGATACACAGTGAGTTCAAGGTAAACCTGACTTAAAAAAAAAAAAAAAACACCCAGCAACAACCAAAAAAAAAAAAAAAAACAGGGAAAGGGGGTTGAAGGGAGGGAAGGGGAACAGAAAAAAAGAGGAAGCAAGATACATCACCTACAGGTACAAATTCCCTATGATGAATATGCATAGCCAAAATGTACCAACAAAAGAGAAAAAGAAGTCCCAGCCGGGGATATAGCTTAGCAGAAAAGTGCTTACCTGGCAAACACAAGGTCCTTTATTATTATTATTAATAAAAATAATAAAGACAAGTGTCCCTACCTACTTAGGCCTCTGAGAATTTCTTCTTCTTTTTTTTTTTTAAATTTTATTTAAAGAGAAACAAAAGCATGTAAAGGGTAGAGGTAATACAGAATTCCAAAAAAAAAGATAAACAATAAGAAATCACTAGTTAAAATTACATATTGTCCTCTTAGAAATAGTTGCGCGAGTTACAAAATTAAAGCATACAAAGTAGAGTCAAACAGTGAAAGTGTAGATAGCTATGCATGCATGAATCTCTATGTGTATTTCTATACTTTCTGTATTAAAGGGAAAAACAAAACTTAGCAAGACAAAACAAAACAAATTCCTATAAAAACATGAAACCAAAAAGTCATATAAAACCACAATACAAAGTGATCTACAATGATTACTGTGTTGTTTCTTATTATCTTCAATAGAATTGTCTATATCATCAGGCATAACTGAATATAGCAGTATGATTGAGTATAGCAGTACATAACAATATTAGTAAAAATAAAATATTGTAGACAGTATAAAACTTCAAAGGCAGGTAATAATCAAACCATAGTGGATATTCTAGTGGATCTTGTCATCTTAAGTGCAGTTGCCTATACTCTCAGACTTGATACTATCAGTCATAACAGCTTTGAATGAGAATTTCTTCTTAAGAAGAAAAAAAGAAACAAACTGAAGAAAAGAAAAGCTGAAGAAGAAAGCATTGTTTAATGTTTACCTCATAAATAGGAAGGGTAGGAGAATTCCACGCGTTGATTCTTAACTCATTGACATCCACAACCGTCACTTTGATTTCAGGGCACATCTGAGCAATGACACTGCAGGTGGGTCCCCCGACATAGCCTGCACCGATGCAGCAGATCTTCTTAATTTCAAACATGACTGCCCTGGAAGGGAAACAGAAAGAATGCTCTAGTACTGGGACAGAATACTTCAAGAAATCACACAGCAATTCATCCCACTTCATAAAAACTGCCAAAGTGAAAGGAATGTGGAAAACTCTCCTGGATTCATCCAGGAAATTATGAATTAGGAAAATAACGCCGGCAAAAACTAACATTCCTGCTGGCCTGCATGCAGCTGCACTAGCACACAGCAAATGGAGAGAATTAAGAGTAATGGAGATTACCAGAGAAGAGCCGCACAACTTAGTGACACAGGCTTCAGGAAGTCAAGAAGCAAAAACAGTCTTACTTAAGCCCCAATAAACAAAGACAAGCAGGCTGCAGGCAGCCCCAGGATTGTGGGACACTGAGGCAGGACTGCATATTCAAGACCAGCCTGAGCAATTTAGCAAGACCCCCCTCTCAAAAGAAATAAATAATGGGCCAAGAATTTGACTCAGTAGCATATGTGCCAGCCTGGCAAGTCCAAGGTTGTGAGTTTGATCCCTAGTACCAAAAAATACAATACAATACAATATAATACATAATTTTAAAAGGGTTAAGGTGTAGCTCAGTGGGAAGGCTGTGGGTTCCACCCCAGTGCCCCCTCCCCCCCACACACACACACACACTCACACACACGGGAGGGGGCAACTTTGCTAGTGGAAAGTTGCAGGGGAAATTTACACAGCAGTGCAATTCTTGCTTCAACTACAATTTGTGCGATTCATCGCTGATGTACAAAGGTGAGTTTTACAGCAGATTTGGACTAACCTGAATGATATTAAACTGGTCCCACAGTCCAGAACTGAAATCCTAATCCCTGCTGTGGTTCTGAACCGCGTCCCCAGAAAAGCTTGTGCTGTAAGCTGAATGCCAATGCCCTGTGCTGGGCAGTAAGGAGTGGGCAGTGGGGCCAGGGAGGCGGGCACTCACCTGTGGATTAGCACCTATTATAGTGGGGCTTTAGGCTCCAACTGTGCTCTCCCAGGCTCCTTGCCCTTCCTCCAGTGAATGACACAGCAGAAAAACCCTTGCCAGATACCAGACCTTGCACCTTAGATCACCCCCACCCCCCACCCCCGACGCCGCCACCGCTACCGCTGCCCAGAACCATGAGCTAAGGTAGACTGAACTCAGGGCCTCAGACATGCCAGGCGAGCCACACTAGAGCTGGGTGCTGGGTAGAAAGGGACAATCACCCCCACAGAAGAGCATTTCCTCCGTCAAGGATAGAGGACAGCTGTACTCCCCTGCTAGACCCTCCAACATACTCTCACAGTCCATTTGCCATGGTTTTCCTAAGTTGTCTACACTAGCCTCAATTTTGCAGTCCTCCTGCCTCAGCCTCACAAACAGCTGGGGTTACACGTGTTTACATTACACCCTGCTTCCACCCCTCCTTTTTAATAGTTGCACACCATTCTACTGCACGGATGTAGTTACCAGAAAATATTAAAACCACATTAAATCTAGTAAATTCTTGCCTACATAAGTGAGTTTTTAGTTCTCCATCATTACTTATAAAGCTGCAAAAATACAATATTCCTATTAAACTTTGAGGGTTCCATGATTCATCTCAGTGACAGACCAAGCCAATGCACCACCATGCCCAGCTCTAGCCTGCCACATCTACCGCCAGCGACCTTGCTCTCCTTGCTTCACCCACATTTTACTTTCCAGTTGATCTTTCCCACTTTCCAGGCCTCACATGCTATATACTTGGAAAAAGAATCTACTTATGTAGGTGGGAAAGATGACACTAGAAACACAGATAGGGTAAAGCCCGGGGAATACTCTGTAATGCTTCCACAGTGCTGGGGAGAGCTGGGTCTTGGGCAAGCTTGTTAAAGTGTCCCTGCCTCTGCCATAGGGAGAGTTTGGCTTCTGTGCTTAGAAAAGTCCCAGGCATAGTAGCACATGTCTGAGGCTGAGGCAGAAAGATCGCTGCAAGATCAAGGCCAGCCTGAGCTACATAGCTTAAGGCCAGCCTGGACTACCTAGTGAGACCCTGTCTCAAAAAAAGAAATAAATAAATAGGGATGGGAAGGGAAAAGAAAGGACAGAAGGACAGGGAAAAAGGGAGGGAGGGAGAAGGGAAACAAGCAAGCAGAGACAGTTTCAAGGCAGATTTAGAACTTCAGCTTGGCTTAAAGAATAGTAAGCATTTAGAAGGCAGCAGGGAAGAACATTTCCGATGAGAGAAAAGGAATAAGACAGACGTACAGGAATGAGTCTAGAGAAGTGAAAACATCTGCTCAGTGAGTATTAAGGAGCGAGGAAGAGTGAGGCGTTCTGGTGCATACATCTATTTCAGCACTCTGGAAGGCTGAAGCAGGAGGATTAAGTTTGAGCCCAGCCTGAGAAACTTAACAGTTTAGTGAGATCCTTTCTCGAAATTTTACATTTTTAAAATTGTTTGTTAGGCATGGTGATGCAGGTCTGCAATCTCAGCACTTGGGAGGCTGAGGCAAGAGGACTGTTGAGTGTTTAAGGCTAGCCTGAGCTATATGTTGAGTTCATGGCCAGCCTGGACTACACAGTAAGACTGTCTAGAAAAACAAAGCAAAAAAAAATTCTATTTTATTTTTTTAGAAACAGAGTGGTTTGGGGGTCAGGGATTTAGCTCAGTGGCATAAGCGCCTGCCTGCCAAGTGCTAGGTCATGAGTTAGATCCTCAGTACCAGAAAGAAAGAAAGAAAGAAAGAAAGAAAGAAAGAAAGAAAGAAAGAAAGAAAGAAAGAAGGAAGGAAGGAAGGAAGGAAGGAAGGAAGGAAGAGAAGAGAAGAGAAGAGAAGAGAAGAGAAGAGAAGAGAAGAGAAGAGAAGAGAAGAGAAGAAAGAGAGGAGAGAGGGAGGGAGGGAGGAGGGGGAAGAAGAGAGAGAGAGAGAGAGAGAGAGAGAGAGAGAGAGAGAGAGAGAGAGAGAGAGATTTGGGTTTGAACTCACTAGGTAGCCCAGATTGGCCTTGCATTTACCACTCTACCGCCTCAACCTCCTGAGCACCAGGATTATAGGTATGTACCACAATGCCGAGCTTCAAAATTTTTTCTAAAAAAGGCTGAACATTTCACTCAATATAGGCTCTAGATTCAATCCCTAACTGGAGTGGGAAAAAAAGTCAACAGAGTAATTGTCTCCCAATATGGAACTTATTGTAAGAAAAGTTGACATCCTTCTCATGAAGCATAACTGTAACAATCTGTAAGACTCTAAATTATAACAGTGTAACATAGCTGAATGTAACCATAATAATCAATGGTATTAATGTAGCTAAAAACTACTCTAGCTGAAATGGGAGGGAAAGTCAAAACAGAGTTATAAACCTGGAGACTGCAAAGGGGGTTAAGAACAAAAGCAATATAGTATTTACTGCAATATCTATTTTAAACTGGACATGATGGTGCACACTTGTAATCTCAGCACTCTAGGAAGCTAAAGTTAGGAGGATTGTGAGTTTAAGCTTAGCCTGGGTAACTTAGTGATTTAGCAAGACCCTGTTTGAAAATAAAACATTTAAGAAGGGTCAGGGATATAGCTCAGTTTGCAGGCCTTGGATTTAATCTCTAACATGGTTTAAGAAAAAGTAATTCTAGGGGGTTGGGGATTTAGCTCAGCAGTGTAAGTGCCTGCCTTGCAAGCACACAGTCCTGAATTCGATCCCCGGTACCAAAAAAAAAAAAGTAACTCTAGACCAGAGGCTTTTTCAGTGTTACCACCTAATCCCATAGCCAAGAGAGTAGCAGGCAGTAAGACAGCCAGAACAGGTTCTGGTAACGATTGCATAATAAACCTGACTGAATGTGTACCTGGTGCAACTCCTGGGCTAAGGAGAAGTTCAGAGTCTAACAGGGCACACCAAGGCCAACAGTTTTTATCTGCTGCTGTTACAGCTACATAATCAGCACCCAGAATAGTATCCCCTTGATAAATAGTCGCTGAACAATTGAACAGTAACTCTCTACACGGCAGCTTGAGTTGAGGCTTCTGATTCCACAGCTTTAGTTTAGAGGGCTGATGATAGGATGTTACAGTGAGCAACAAGAATGCTACCATTCTTTCTTTGCTCTAGCCATCTAGCATCTGTATGTTTTCCAGAGTTACTTATCTCTCTTGATTGAGAGACAACTGTGTCTCAGCTTCCCTGAGACAGCTGGAGTAACTTCTGATGATTGGTGGACCTGTGAGCTAGAACTGGGTGTGTTTCAGAACATCATTTTGGGTAATCCTGCCTTGCCATTTCAGGTGAAGTGTGATTTGTAGATGACAATGAGAAAACTACTGATGAAAAACTGAACACACAACCTGTACAACTCAAAATCAATGGTCACTGGGAAGTTTCAATACAATTCTCAATAAACTTGAATATGAAGCTTGATACAGTCTCAGTCTTGATACTTTGCATAATGTGTTTTCTGATTTCACTTCCTATATCTACTTTCACATATGCTATGGCCTCTATTTTGCCATCACAAATAGAAATATTTGCTTATTGAATAAGTCATTTTGAAATGAGGTTTCACTTCTGTATTTTGGGAATCACAACAAACCAAGACATTCCAAAACTATTTCTCATGGAAAAATTCCCTATGTGCTGATTAACATTTTGACCCCGAAGACGCCATTAACAAATGATACCCTATAGTATAAATCCAAACAACTCTCTTCAGTATACTCTTCATAGGTACCAGGAACTACGCAGCGGGCATTAGGGTTGTGTACAGCAACTCCACGCATCATTTAAGCCATTTCCAGAAGCTAAATATTAAAAGATGCCTGATGCACTTAAACATAGACAAATGGATAGAAAGACAGATAGACAGAAACATGGAATCAAACCCAGGGCCTCACATTTGTTAGGCACGTGCTCTACTACGGAGTACATCCCAGTATCGCAACCTCCTTTTTGAGACAGGGTCTTGCTAAGCTGCCCAAGTTGGCCTAAATCTTGCAATCCTCCTGACTCAGCTTTCCCAAAAACTGAGATTACAGGTGTATGCCACCATGCTGGGCTCCCAGCCTTTTTTTGGAGGGGGGCAGTCTGACCCTAAGTTGCTAAATTGCCCAGGCTGGCCTTAAACATATGATCCTCCTGGTGCAAACAGCCAAGGTTACAAACACGTACCATCACACCTGGCCAAGAAAAAATATTTCCGTAAGAATGACGGTGTTCGTTTTCTACCTAGAGGGCATTCTATAAAGCTTTGGAAAGCACAAAAAGCAAGACAGAACATGCTTATCAGTAACAGATCCTGTGTTGGAGAAAGGAGTACAGCAATGAAAGGAAAGATGGGAGCCTTTCGGGAGTTGTCTAGCAAATAAACTAGATGATGGGTACTAAAATGCACATCCCGAGTAGACAGAAAGCTCTTTCATTTCCAGAACCCTTCTGAAAAGACAAACCACACTACTGTTCTGCACTTCTTAGTGCAGTTAGAGAAACTAAAAGACTCACTGTCTTCGAGGTTAGTCGATGGACAGCTACTTCTCTGTATCCGTGAACAGCTCCCTCCCAGTGGCGCCCTCTCTGCTCTATACCAGAATTCCCAACCTTACTTAACTAGCTCCTAGGCAGACAAGAAGCGTGTCAAGGTATCACACAAACACCCAAGATCGGCCTCCCCTGACATACAGGCAGCAAGGCAGCCCCGACAGAAATCACGACACAGCCAAGATTCTGCCCTGAGAAGGGCTTTCCCGATTCCTCTGCTCTGTGGTTTTCCAAAGAGGGGTCCAGAGAAAAGCAGCAAGGAGACTCCAAGCTCGAACAATAGAGCAGGGTTCCAAGACCTAGCTGGGGCCCCGGTGGAGAGGGCGCGTCCTCCATGGCGACGGGGAAGCCTCGCCGGCTCCGGTCCAGAGCGCGCCGCGCGCCGAGCCCAGGCCGCCCCGTCCGCAGGGCCGCGATCCGAGAGCCCGGCGCCCGCCAGGCGCAGCTCGAGCCCGAGAGCGCCGCCCCCGCGGGGCCCCGCAGCGCAGCCGCCGGGCGCGCTCACCCCGTCCACGTCCACGTCCTCGTCCCGCGCGGCAGCCGCTTCGCTCCCGCACGCTCGCACCGCTCCTTCCTCCGCAGCGCGCAGCTCCGCTGGAACCCCTTCAGGCCGCCGCCGAGCGCCGCGAGCCGAGTCCCGGGCCCGCGCCCGAATTTAAAGGTGTCGCCCGCGAAGGCGGAGGCTTCATTCCCAGCCAGGCCCTCCTGGACTCTGCCTCAGCCGCTGCCCGGCTCCACCTCCCGCTGCACAGGCCTGGGTTTCCTCCAGGGCTCGGGGGCGGGGCAGGGAGGCGGGGCTGTCTGGGGCCCCGCCCCTGTCCTGGAAAGGCGAATCAGCTCGCGCCAGCTCAGCGGCTCCGCCCCCGCCGCCGGGGACGCTCAGCGTTTCTGCGGGCGGTGGATCTGCTATGCCGCGAACTGGGCGCGCAAGGACCCGAAGCCGTACAGGAGTTGCGGGTCAAGATTTGGGGTCTTAACAGCCGCTTCGCTGCTGCTTCTTCCTGGCTGACTGTGGGCGCTGAGGCGCTTCGCAAGCGCGTGAGGTCCCCTTGGCTCGAGGAACTGGTCAAGGCGACCGGAAGGCGCCGCACCGTTTCCGGTCTGCAGCCCCGCGCGGAGCCGGCGGCCAGTCCCCTGCGTGGGTCGTACTTTCCGGGCCCGCGGCCCAGGATTTAGTCACCTCCCGCCGGGCGGGCTTGTCTGGAATGCTGCTGAGTTCATCAGACCGGGCCTGTGGACGTCCACGCCCGGTCTCTGGCGGGAGGAGTGCGACACTACGCCCTGCGGGCGTATTTTCCAGGGAGTCTCCGGTGACGGGACCTGGGATTTGCGTGTGATACTCAGTAGGGAATATGTAACATACGTGTCAGATGAAGAGTGAAATTGACGGGTACCGCCTGCCTGCCTTACAAACGTGGTCTGGCTCTGCGGGCGAGGCCTTGAACCGGCGGTCCTCCAGGTATTAGGGGCATCGTCTTGCTGGGCTGGATCCTGCCTACTCTAATGGAAGGGCGGTTCTGTTTTTTTCTCTACTTCGAGGTCATTTTAAGCCTCAAATCTAAGAAAAGTAAAGCCTGGCACAGTCATAGCCTTTTTATTTCACTTATTAAATGAATTGCATCAGATGACATACTCGGAATCAAAAGTAGGTGTTTCTAACTAGTCACTCGTCCTCCAAGCCTCTCAATTTTTGAGAAATGTGCTAGATTACAGCGTTGCGCGAGCATCATAGCGTTATTTAAGGAACTGAGCTGGCTGTAAGGTCAGTAGGGGACATCTTAGAGGACAATCATCGTATTTGCCATCAGGCCTTAGCCAGTGAGTTAAAATGTGCATGACGGTTCCTCCTGAGGAAGTTGCTAGGAAGCCACATTAAAACGCCATATATGGATTAGTTTCCTGACAGGATTGTAATGGTATATTCAAGAAAATTGTTCGATGTTGATTATAACTTGCCAATGACTGTAGAAGGTATAATAGACTTTAAACATTCAACACAGTTCATTCCTCTTAACAAGAGTTTTTTGTTTTGGTACTGAGGATCAAACTCACGATATCGCTCTTAGCAGGCAAGCACATAGGCCGCTGAGCTGAATCCCCGGTCCCTCTTAACTCAATTTTAACTGTTCGTGTCAGACATTATCCTAGAGAGGGAAGACACACGATGGATTAAGACTTAATCCCAGCACCCTGAAAGGCTGAGGCAGGAGTGCACATTTGAACAAAGCCTGAGCCACTTGGCAGTTTATAAAAAACCCTGTTTCAAAAGAGTAGGGGCTGACAGGGATGTAGCTTAGTGCATCTGTCCTGAATTCAATCCCCAGTTCCCCAAATAATAATAATAAAATAAAATAGACCCAGTACCTTCCAAAGCTGCAGCTCATCTTACTTTACTTTGAATTCAGCATTTTTATGCATATTTCCCCCATATTCTTACTGGTATTTTAATAATATTCTTAAGCATAATCAATAGGATCTCAGAAATTAGAATATCATTGCTAATGAAAACAGACCATTGGATCTACAACATCAATTCTCAAACCATAACCTGAGGACCTTTAACTGTTCCTGAGGTTCTTTCAGGAAATCTGTGAGGTCAGAACATCTTCAGGACAATATGTTTCTCGTTCTTTCTCTTATTCTCTCATAGATATACAATGGGATTTTCCAGAGAATAGATTGTGATATTGTAACAGATTGAAAGCAGAGGCATACATGAGACACCAGCTGTCACTTAGAGATTTACCAAAAAAAAAAAAAAAACCCGCATACAATGTCAATCTTCTTACTTTTATTTAGAAACCAGTAATTTTGCATAAAAAGCTGTGTATGTATGTTAACATGTAGATTTATTTTCAATTTAAAGGAATTTTTGAAGTTAATTTCATAATTTATCACTTCTTGTTTTTAATATGGTAAATACCAGTAGATATAAACCATACAAAATAACTCAGGAGGTTCAATCTCTACCATGTGCAGGAGGATGGCTGCTTTTAGAGTCCTGCACATAGTAGAGGTTGATTGAACCTCCTGAATAGGCATCTCTGTAGGTGGCTTGGTAGATGGCTGAGAGGGCAGGTCGCAGGAGTAACCTCAGTCTATGACCCATAAGTACACACAGAGCCAGAACCCACAAAGAAGGTGGCCCCCGAGATCTGGTTCCCTTTACTGTTCACATAGTAGAGGCCAGGGCCTCTTATATCCCAGCCACAAATCTTGATGTCCGTGGACAACACCGTGCCTTTTCAAGTTATCTGGGTAAAAGAAAGATAAAGCTTACATTTTTATCATAATGGGTTCTCGAAACATTCCAGAAATGCTGGAGATATAACCCAGTGGTAGAACACTTGCCTAGTGTGCACAAGGCCCTGGTTCAATGCCCAGTCCCCCTCAAAAAAAAAATGTCTTTGGACCATTAAAAGTTATTTTATTCAAAATAATAGTAGTTTTGTTTTTGTTTTGCTTTCCACATAGAAAAGGTGAACATTGGAACAATTTATAGTAAACTTTTTATCATGTATCAAAGCACTATCAAATGGTCAGGGGTCATTCAACGAATGGCAGAGATATTCATTCTGTGGTAATTTTTGCTGTCTTTGTGGTATGTGATGTGATAGTGCTGATGGAATTACCAGTATCTTACATTTTTGAAGGAACCTGGGAAGTCCCTCACTCTGGAGAAAGTCTGTCACTCAACACAAGTACATGATGTGCTGGCATTGGACAGGCTTAGTGTAAGACACAACCTAGCCACCTAAAGAAGGAATACTGAAGAGTGTTTACAGTTAATGGTTAAATCTTGTTGCAATAGTAGGGTTAGTCTTACTATATTTCTAAATGAAAAATCATATGTATTTGTTACCATGTCTGATGATTACTTTGTTAAAAGGCAAAAGTAGGGGCTGGGGATTTAGCTCAGTGGCATAAGCATCTGCCTTACAAGCATGCGGTTCTGAGTTCAATCCCCAGTACCAAAAAAAGAAAAAGGCAAAAGTGGTCATGTGATGAACTACATGTATAATTGCTGTTTTTAAATGTTAAAATCATGCCAAACAAATCATGTCTTTGCCATCCAGGGTTTATTGTTACTGAGTACTTGGGATAAAGGGCTTGTACTATGTACTTTTTATTAATGAATAAATAGAAAATGTTAGTACACTTTGTTTTCTGCTTGGCTTTCATGAGAAGAGGAACAAGCATATTTTACTTAGTAAAATGTTAATATTCCACCTTAAGCTTTCTTTGTAAGACCTCATGCATAACTAAAGACATTCCTAAGAGAGTTGTTTTCTAAGTTTTTTTTTTTTTAAATATACAATAGGACAGAAGGTAAGATGGTCAATCAGTGAGCAACAAAATACAAAGCCTCCTGGGAGAAACAACACAATGCCAGAATAAAACAACCTGGAGAGACCCAGACAGAGGGAGATGGACCGTCTTGACACAGGAAGAAATTAAAACATAAAAAAGTTCGTCAAATACTTTGGGACTACGACTGAAACAGCTAAAAATTATGGGACACCGCATTTTCACAAAGACCCGCCAAGTTTGCACCAGCTTGAATCCGTGCTGGCTGGCAGAGCCGCCCAAACTCATTCCTGCCACAACTCACAGGAAGCACAGCAGTGCTGAAGTCAGGAGTTGGTGAGCCCAACGGGGAGTGGAGCCGGTGAGGGACCTTCATTAATCCACAGTCAGTGCTGGGAATGAGACCCCCACACACAGGAAGGGTGTGACCAAATGGGCGACATGTTGAAATCCGGCAGGAGGAACCTAAACTGGGACAGTGACTTCAGTTGGTTGCTCCCTCCACACCCCTGGCCAGGACCCAATGAGCCATCCCAAATCGATTCCCCGCACCTAGCAAGCACTAACTGAGTGAAGGCACCTGAAGTTTGGTTGGCCTGATGGGGATGGGCAGGCAAATACAGCTGCTACTTACACCTCAGTGACAAGAGCAGGCAGGAGAGGACAGAAGTCCCTCACCAGCGTGCTTCAGAGGATAAGTGGCCAACAGGGAAGGGGGCTGGGACCTGCACTGTAGCCTGTGTGGAGGAAGCCAGGGCCATGACAGGAGAGAGAGGCAGGAGGAGGCCCCCAGGCCAGAACCCTGAGAGTACTGATCCAGGAGGGGGAAAAACAAGGGAGACAGGGCAGCAAACACACATCAGACATGGCTTCAATGGACATTAAGAGATATCTCTGGGACCTTGTAGATGAGCTCAAAACTGAAATATTAAGTAAAGCAAGATATGAGTAGAGTAATAAAAGAAATGCTCTCAGGAAGCATCTCAGGGAGATACAGATGGAATAAGGGAAGAACACAAAAAGAAATATTTGATAAAGAATATAAAGAAAATATAGAATATAGGAAGCAGATTCAAAGCAACTACCAGGAAATTAAAAACTCCATTGAAAGCTGGCAAAACACCTTATAAGAAACTAAAGATAGACTAGCAAAACTTGAAGACAAGTTTGCAATGTGTGATCATAAAAGGAAAGATTTCTTAAAAATAACAAGGAAACAGGCAGTAGCAATATAAAGGCTAGAAGATGACAAGAGAATCTATAAGAATAAGAAACGTGAACAAAAAAGCAGGAATACATACAGGCAAATTACAAAGGCTATTCACGGAAATAAGGAAAACTTCCCAAGCATGGGAAAAGAAAATGACATTCATGTGAGGCATACAGAACTCCAGCCACCTACAACCAAAACAGATCTACACCCAGACATATCATAATCAAGATACCAGGATTCAGTATAAGAACAGAATATTAAAAGCTGTCAGAGAAAAAAAAATATTACCTATAAAGGTAAGCCCATCAGATTCATGGCTGACTTCTCAACACAGACCATCAGATCAAGATGAGCTTGGAGCAAAGTAATCCAAGCACTAAAAGTAAATAACCTGCAGCCCAGATTGATGTACCCTGCAAAACTATCACTAGAAATTAATGGAGAAACAAGATGCTTCCACCACAAAGAGGAACTGGGGGAGTTTGTGACCACCAATCCAACCCTACAGAGAATACTGAAGGACATTCTAGAGAGAAAAAAAATACCAGGATTTTAGGAACATTGGCAGAAAGGCCTCAATGAGTGGGCAGGCAGTAGAATAAAGGAGAAAACTAGACAAACAAAGGCAGAAAAATAGCATAGCAGAAATGAGGCAGAGAAGGATGGCTAGAATCTCTAACAGAGATGGCCTTGATATACCATATTGTTAATAGTGCACCAGGATTTAAAACCCACATTACTCACACTAATCTGCTTAGATGTATTATATTCTGTTCCAGTCATTCTACCTGTACTAGATTTGAGGGCACAGACAGTAATCCTGAAAATAACAGGATATACTAGGGTAATCATCTTTAATTTCCTATTAAGTCAATCTAAAGCTCTGTAAAACCTACACAGTTTTACCATGACTGATCGTAATCGAATTTGGTTTGTTGGATCGCTGTTTTGTATTGATAGATTTTATTCAAAGCTGTTATGATTGGTAGTATCAAGTCTGAGAGTATAGGCAACTGCACTTAAGATGACAAGATCCACTAGAACATTCACTATGGTTTGATTATTACCTGCCTTTGAAGTTTTATACTGTCTACAATGTTTTATTTTTACTAATATTGTTACTTACTGCTATACTCAATTATACTGTCTGATGATATAGACATTCTATTGAAGATAGTAAGAAACAACACAGTAACCATTGTAGATCACCTTGTATTGTGGTTTTATACAACTTTTTGGTTTCATGTTTTTATAGGAATTTGTTTTGTTTTGTCTTGCTCAGTTTTGTTTTTCCCTCTAATACAGAAAGTATAAAAATACACGTAGAGATCCATGCATGCGTAGCTGTTTACACTCTCACTGTTTGGCTATCTACTTTGAATGCTTTAATTTTGTAACTTGAACAACTATTTCTAAGAGGACAATATGTAATTTATTAACTAGTGATTTCTTATCGTTTATCTTTTTTTTTTTGGAATTCTGTGTTATCTCTCCCCTTTACATGCTTTTCTTTTTCTTTAAATAAAAAAAAAATGTACATTAGCAGTGTGAGGCCAATATTCAGAAGACATCCAGAGAATCTCTAGGAAATTAGATTATATGACCCCACCCCCATCCCGGGTCTAGAATGTGAAGTCAAACAGACATTTGCTTTGAGGGAATAATACCCAGTAGTACAGTTTGAGCAGATGTGAGTTACCCAAAAGGAGCTAGACACGCAGCTGTAACAAAAAAATACA